>JBBBWG010030309.1:140805-152242 GCA_037176905.1 Azolla pinnata | reverse complement strand
GGAGCCTCCAAGATTAAGAAGAAGCCTTTAGGAGAAAGGGGGGGGTTTTAGGGGGGAAAAAAAAACCCCCCCCCCCCCCCCCCCCCTTAATGCTAGGCTGTAGCTAGAATGTAGCTTCAAGAAATCCATCCATTTTGTGCATGTAAAGAAAGAATGCCCTTGTTGTTATGCCGCAGGATGATGCATGCAAAGGGGGTCCATCGGCGGCAATGTCAGGGTTACGAGCGTTCATGTCGAACATGTCGATGGCGTCATTGCAGAGCATCGGGTGCAGTAAGAGAGGAGAAGGGTCAGCAGCAGCAGCAGGGGTTGGGGTGATGATGATGATGAGCTCTTGTTCCTCTTCTTCGTCATCTTCTTGTTCGGTGGATTCTTCGCCGATGGAGACCAGCAGTACGGCGAGCACTGTCATCGATCCCGACGGCAGCATTAGCAGCAGCAGCATCATCGACGAGCTTTCGAGCCGAGCATCGATGGCGAGCAGGAACGATTTCTCGTCACCCGACTTCTCCATGTACACGAAGGAGGAGGGTCACATCACCAACTGGCTCGATGATGGTGATGGTGCTGATGATGGTGATGGAGATGATGATGATTACGACTGTGGTGAGGAGCAGGTTGATGTGGACATGGACATGGACATGGACATCCTGCGCATCTTCGAGCTACGAATCGCTGGCCTTTCGTCGTCTTGCGGCGCCGAGTCCCCGCTCGTCAACGAGCTCGACGGCTCGATCGAGGTCGATCCCCTCTGCTTAGATTCCATGCCATGGTGAAGAGATGATCATTTCTCTTGTGGATTTTCATCGCCGAGAGTCGGAGATAGCACCCTCCCGCCAATTTCGTCAAAAGCAGGTACTCATCGGAAAGCTTGGAGAGAGGGAATCGAATCATTCGTGTGTGTGTGTGTGTGTGTGTGTAGCGGAGGGAGGAGGTTGTGGTGGGCATTTTGATCAAACTCTTTGGTTCCAGCCACCGTTCGTTTGTCTTCGATTGGGAGTGGAGAAGATTCTACTCTGGAAAAAAGATGGGGAAGTTTCTCGTGCGTAACGAAGAGAAACAGAAGAGAGCATCGAACTCGGAGATCCCGTGGGCAATGCGCGAAAGAAGAAACTGTAGAGGCTAGAGCCAAAATGAGAGGAGATTGCGGCGGGGATTTTGGCGGAGATGTAAAAGAAGGAAATTTGAATAATCGATTTGTTTTGATTGATTTTGAATCGGTCGATCTGGGAATCGTCCTCTCTAAATTACTGATTGTTTTTTCTGAAATGCTTGTTCTTCCGCCGGAAAGAGATTGTTATACGATTAGGTTTGCAATTTCCATTGCTAAAAGTGGTTTTGATCATCGATCGTTGAAGCCCGCCACTTTTAGCTACGGTGGTTGGTTTTTTTTTTTTCCTCACTCTGCTTGTTTTTCTTGTTTTGGTAAAATTTCCAGCTGATGATGATGATGTTTTGAGCCATCAATGCAATGGAACCAGTAGATGGCCAATCGATCGTTGGTAGGCGCACCACGGTTTTTGGATGCAATGCCACGATAATGATCTCCCTTGTGTGAGCTCAGGGCCCATCTCAGTATGTACTTAGATAAAATGGTTGGGCATTTGTGCTTTGGAATCGGAACAGACTTTGGAACTTCGTCATCGGATGCATATGACATTGTCTTTGTCTTGCAGCATTTTGCTTGAGAGGATTGTGTGTTGGAAAATTCTTATCGGCAACCATTCCAGTTCAACGCCAGTCTTTTGTCCGTTTACTCTTTGGATAAACTGACCCCATCGGCTTTAGCCACGCCTGTGATCGGGATGAGGAAACTGCGGCAACCGGAAGAATTGAGAGGACCAAATTATCGGAAGCGGTTACGGTCGATGCTACAGTCTGGTATCATCAAGAAGAATCTTGTTGCGTGCGTGTGGAAGCGCTGTTTGCATCGATGCATCATGGAAGAGGCTAGCTAGGCTTAATCGATTCAGCTAACCCTTGTGTGCTCCGATTTAGTGTAAAAAGCGAAGCATCGAAGTTTAAGAAAAAGCTGATTAAAATCGCCAGATCCTTAACTCGCGGCTCAAGAATATCGGCATTATATTATCGGTGGGCTAATAAGTGAGCTGCATCGATCCATTCCTCCTCTTATGTCGGTTCGGTTCAGTTCAGTTCTGTAGCCTGTTGATTTAGCTCCAAAAGGTGGTAATTATTGGCTAATTACTACTGTTAGTAGACCAGGAGCTTGCCGCGTACGAAATCTATAGCTCCAGCCCTGAAGATTAAAGAGAGACATCATTGGGTCGATCCCGAATGTAAACAGAGATTCTTCAGGTCCGCCGATTTCGAATGACCGAATGAATGAATGCTCAGATCGGTTGATTCAAAAGGGCCCCTCCGTGATCGATCCAATGACGAGCTCTCTCTCTCTCTCTCTCTCTCTCTCTCTCTCTCTCTCTCTCTCTCTCTCTCTCTGGCTTGAAGATGGACAAGTTTCCCTTCCGAGATCAGAACCAGGGTGCAGAAACAGGCTTTTGCCAGAAAAAAAGAATGCTTGCAAGGAGCTCGAATCCACCTGTCGGCTGGCATTTGGTTTTACTTGCCCTTTCGGCATGCGCAAACGACGGGCCTTTTGTCCCCCCCCCCAAACCAACTTGCTTTGTCTCTAGCTCGACAGATGTCATCCGTTTGTCCTCGCGCAAATCAATCGGTTGGCGCGAGCCAGATACAAGCGCTGTTTAATAAACAAAACGTACGGCACCAAAATAAGACAAAAAACAGGAGCAGAAGAAGCCCGAACTTGGATAAACGACACCACCAACTGGGACGAAGATGGACATGATCAATCCTTCTTCTTCTTCTTCTTCTTCTTTTCCCTGGGCATTGCCAACAATCGACTGATTACGATCTCTCACGAGTGTTACGATACAAAACTCCTTCACGACTATACATGGATCTGAACGAGGAGGAGACTGTTTCAGAGCTCCCGCGGGGTTCTTCTATCTGGGCTCCGAGAACCGAGAGCAGATTGTTTCAGAACTCCGACTGTCTGGGCTCCGAGAACCGGGAGCAGATTGTTTCAGAGCTCCGACTGTCTGGGCTCCGAGAACTGGGAGCAGATTGATTCAGAGGTCCGATTGTCTGGGCTCCGAGAACTGGAGCAGATTGTTCAGATTGTTCAGAGCTTGAGAAGCTAGAAATCCTCCTCTTTTCTCTTCTTCTTCTTCTTCCTCCTCCTTCTCTTCTTTCCTTTTCTTCCTTTTCTTCTTCTTCTTCTTCCTTCTCTTCTTTCTTTTTCTTCATTGTCTTCTTCTTCTTCTTCTTCTTCTTTCTTGTCTTTTTTCTTCTTCTTCTTCTTCTTCTTCTTTCTTTCTTGTCTTTTTTCTTCTTCTTCTTCTTCTTCTTCTTCTTCTTCTTTCCTGTTTCACAGTCTTGTGATGGAACCTCTGAGCAGAGCCCAAAACCAGAAAGGAGCAGGGGAACACGTGCACGTGACAGAAATCCAATTCGTCCTCACGTGATGCTGACACAGACACACACACACCCTGCATCTCCACCATAGATCACAATCCCTTCCCCATCTCAGAGAAAATCAAGGACTTCTTTGCTTTGCACACACACACACAGACACACACCACACATACATTCTGTCACGCGCACACACGCAGAGAAGGCGGAGAAGGGAAAGGGGAAAGGAGAAAACAAGAACCGGGTCTTTCGCTTCCGTCTCCCCCCTGCGTGTCACGGATCCGCTGCCTTGAACCCCCTAATCCCACCATTTTCTATGCTCCCTTCCTCTCCTTCTCTCCCTCCCTCCTTCTGCTTCTTCGATTTCCAGGTAGGATTTCGTAGGTGATTGATTGATTCTCTGTCTTCCCATGGGACGCGACAAGCAACCTGTGACCATGGATCTCCTCGCCTCGGGCGTCTTCGGAGGAAATCATGCTAGAAAAGAAGTGGGCTTGAATGGGTTGTTCCATAACCACCGTGGTGGAGCCTTCCCCTTTGTGGACATGAAGAAAGATACGTGCGATCAGAGAGTGATCGACGGCGTCCTCTTTGGCAACACAGCATTTGCAGGTATGGAAACTCCATAGCTCGGATCGGGACCTTGTCTCATTGCATGCTTATTTGAAGTGTGCAGAAAACCCATTGTAAGTGTAGATACATGCTTCAGGTCGTTTGTCAAGTCATCTTAGCGCAAAGCAAGCATGCATGCGCACATATATTAGCCAAGATTAAGGCTATTCCATAAGCCTAAAAGCAGCCTTTTTCATGATTGTAGCTAACTGCCATGACATTAGGTGAATAGACAATAACCCATGGTATATTCTATTCAAGAATCAGAGATTGTAGATGATGCATCACTCTCTCTATATATATATATATCTGCATATTTCTGGTTGGAGCACCGAAGATGATATGTATCTATACATATGGTATTTGTTACTCTGCTTTGGATTCCTAATTCTAGTGTCTTGCTTGGTTTTATGTGGTTAGTGTGTAAGAAAGTATGAGAAGAGTTCCTATTCTACTACGTAGAGAACTTTGAAAATCTTGGTCTTGATTCGAAATCTGGAGATGATACTTGCCTCGTTCGCTTATCAGGTGCGAGGCATCAAAACATGGAGAAGAAACCCTTGCCTATGGAACACATGATGATGCCATATAGGAATTGTGGAGAAAGATTCCTCGAACAAAGTGCGGAGAATTTCCCAGATGGCCACATTCCACACATGGCCCAAAGGAAACTGGTACAAGCGTCCTACCAAAGATGTCTTCTTTGGCATAATGTTTTGCATCAGACTTTCCTGCCGCTAGATTGAACACCGTGTTAATTGAAATAATCCCTGTTATATATCCTTTTCACAGGGGATGGATACACCCGTCGAAAATTTTGCCGCCTCCCGTGATATTTCTTCCAGCCTTGGTGGAAGGATAGGCATTCCCAACAAGCTTGATGTGGGTATATTTGGCGGTGCTGTGTCCCAACAAGAGTCAAGGTGAACAGCCTAAGGATTCGTTGTTTTCAAATGTTTGAACATAAGGCAAATGATTCATATGTATATAAATACACTTACGTAATGTTAGCGAAAGATAATACTGTAATCCAAGAATGGTAAGAGCTCTGGCCTGTTCTAAACCATCGCCCTTAATGCTCTACTCACTTAAAACATTGATTAGGATGCATCTGGCTGCACCGAACGAAAAGAAGCAAAATTCACAATTGACCATTTTTTACGGAGGCAACGTGAATGTCTTCAACGATATATCTCCAGAACAGGTAACGAGTGACATATTTGTAAGATAATAAAGCAAGCAAGATGTTAGTATGCAGGTTATTGGGGTACTTGAAGCATTTAACTGTAATGTGAACTTGGATTTGTTGCTCACCACTTGATCCACAAACTTAATGTTTTCAAATTGAATGTGTTAAACAATAAATGTCCAGAGTAGGTAACGAGTGACATATTTTTAAGATAATAAAGGACGCAAGGTAGTAAACAGTTTGCAAGGGAGACTTGAAGCATTTAATTGGAGTGTGAAAATGAAAGCGATTGCTTGCTGCTTGATTGACAAACTTGAGGTTTTTACATTCAATGTTACCTGATCATTCAATTGCAATTTTAATTTCAGCATAGGTCATTCCTGATAATTTCAGACAAATATTACTCTCAAGTGGTTTTACATCTTATTTTTTGCTTCATGACAGGCCAATAAAATCATGCTTCTGGCTTCTAGTGCCAATCCAAAATACGGTCTGATTGATGTTTCGAATCTAGTCCCAAGTACAGACATCATCTGTGCATTGCCACAGAGCACCAACCAAGTGGCCAATTTGGCTCATTTTGCATATCCGAACACAAGTTCGCCCTCCAGGCCGCTTCCCGAAGGACAATTTGAGGTTACTAGAGGTATCGCATCATCAAACTTGATATGACACTATTATTAGCTGTCAATACTTGTGCATCCCCTCTTTGTTGTAAGAGATGAATTTGAGCATATAGTTGTCTGGCAGTAGCTATCATTTGATGCATAAATTTCTCTTGATAGTTGCAGCTTTGCCACAAGCTCGGAAAGCGTCTCTCGCCCGGTTCTTTGAAAAGCGCCGAGAAAGGTCTGTTTATCGCTCCAAATTCTTTGTTTGTATTCACCCAGATGATGGATGATAATGCTTTATCTCGGGCAATTTATATTTTGGCTGGTCCATTAGAAAAAAATTCACCCACCGTTAGCTTGGTAAGAAAAAAAAAATGAACCACTTTTCAAGCTTATCAGGAGTTGTTGTTTGGGCAAAAGGTGTACTGAAACAGTATAAAATGAGATCTCATGGGGTTCTTGGCTGCCGTCATGATGTGACGTAGAACATTTATTACATTGATGAAAAGGAGAGTAGCTATGCATTATTTAAGGGTGTATATGCCATATAAGCTGCAGCATTTCTCCATCGTCATTAAAAGTAAGAATGCATGCCTATTCCAGCTATTTACTTGTTTGTCTTGATTACAGGGTGCTGTCAAAATCTCCTTACCTTTTGGCACAAGAGAGTTCCTCGTTCATGGAAGAGAGGCATTCAAGCTCAAACGATGCATCCATGTTCAAGAAGACTGGACACAAGGAGGATAACAAAGAAAACAGTCCTCAAAAGGGGGGCCACGGAGGAGACATTTGACTAGGTTGTATTGCTCTTAGTGATTCCGTATTATTAAGATGGAAGACATCGCTTGATTAGAGAATTGTATATTAGATTTCAAACTATTCTTGTGAAGGCCCTACTTACTCCTGAGGCTGTGAAGATGGAGAGAAATAAACAGTTCTGACGGCCAAACAAGAAAAGCTTTGTTGAATCAATTTCCAAACTAGCTGCACACCTGTGATATTGAAGTTGATTCATTAATATCGAAGAACATAACAAGCATTTCATTGTAATCGCCTTGTATTCAACGAACTGTAACAATAGTTTGTAAGGTTCTACTGACACGTGATTACATTTGCAATTGCAACGAAGCCCCAAGAATCTTTTCACTGTTTTGCTAATATGCTTGCTATTCATCTCCTAAAGTATCCAACAAAAAACTCCACCATGACGAGAACTGCCGAGCCTTGAATATATGCTTGATCTTCACTGTCGTCTATAGTGCATAGCGATGATGAGAACTGCAGAACCTTTGAGTATATGCTTGATCGTCACTGTCATCTTGTAGATACGCAGTTCTGCGAGCGCCCTGATGCCTAGATGGAACAAATTAAATGGTTATAAATTTCCTCTGTTTTCTTGATGAACAAACAAAAACAAAGCATCGGAAGGAATCCCTACTCCTAACGTCAAATTTCGGTACCTGAAAGGCTTTTAGTGTTTTATCCTTGAAATGTATTCAACAAAACCCCTGCCATGACCAGAATTGCAGAACCTTGTATGTATGCTCGACCTTTGTCGTCATCCACACGGACAAGGACAGCCCCTCCGCGCTCTGATGCCTAGATGAAACACATCTAGCGGGGTTTAAGTTATTGAATCAAATATCATCTTCATTTTAGTGATGAACAAACACAAATAAAGCATTTGAAGGGTTTGTGGTGATTAAGAGTCAACGTTCATTACCTGAAAAGCTTTTAAAGTTGATTTCCCTAGTTTTCTAGCCCAAAAGGGACCCAAGGCACAATGTGCACTTCCTGTTACTGGATCCTGTAGAATGGGAATTCCCAAAGAATGCACCAGTAAAATATATAATGGAAAACAAAATATAACTCACACATTGTGCTTGCAAAATCATTTACTCACCTCGAGGATCCCGGCTTTAGGGCAGAAAAACCTAGACACAAAATCATGCTGAGAGTCATTGTCTGCTTGAGCAGTGACTATTACACCACCTCGACCACTAAAATTCATCATATAAGAGAACTGGGGTTGGATATGCTCAACTTCTTTCGCAGTTGAAACCTCTACCTATGGCAAAAACCAAAACAATTTGTTTTACAACAAAAGTTTTAGGGCAATAAGATATGATGAAAATGCACAGCTATTGCATTGCTATCGCTAGATTATTTATTCTAGGAAATAACCCCTACCCCAGAGATTTGATCCTTTCAAGGAATCCATCTAATTTGTGTTATGAGTTCTCAGAAAGTGCACCGTAAACAATCCCTCACCAGATAGTCACCTTGAGATGTTTTGCCAACATAAATGATCTGAACACCACCCAATGCCAATGACAGTTGTCCAACCTCATCTGGATCTTCACATTCTATGCATGGTGAAAGCGGAAAGTCCAGCTCCACCACACCCACCCCAGTCGGTCTCTTCCGTGTGCTTCTTTTTGTGTCCTCTGATTCATCCTCTGCATAACCTGACACTTTTCTCGCTGTCAACACTCCAGACCTTGTGTGGAAAAGACAGACATCACCGTCCACAATCCCAGAAGAAAATAGAAGATGGGCCGAAGCAAGGGTTGCATGTCCACACAAATCAACCTGTTTCATTGTTCTTTTTCAAACTGATGCATACATATCAGAAGACTTTGGTGTAGTTGATTAAATGCACATTCATAATACCTGTAATATGGGGGGGGGGATTTGAGAAAACTAGGAAGAAATTCTAGAGTGTGTGGGTATTTTTGCCAAGATTACATTGGGCAACTAAAATCTCCTGGTTCAAATCGATGCATATACTAGAAGCCTTGATTCATTTATATGCATACTCACAAAGCCTTGCCACGAGCCCTAAAACACATGTAATATTAAAGCTTCGCTGAAGCTTTAGTGGATTTACTTGTATGCATACTCATAAGGCTTCTGCGAGACAGTCGAACATAATATAACATTGATCCACCGAAATGGGGAAGTATTCCAAAAATCTAAGAAACAAAGATTTGGATTGAGATATTTTCACCACCTTTATACAGAACAATCTTTCGGATATCGTCTTCTCTTAATAAGGAATAACGCTGAATCTTTTTACCTCGACCTTTGGGGTGAACCACCGAAGATCAAACTCGTCTGCACCCTGGCTGTCCTCAGGTTTCTTCTTGAAGACAGCTGATTTCCTCTTGGCGGTAGTTCTCTGAATAAGAAAGGCCGTTTCTGAGAGATTGAACTGTCTTGCTACAGACTGCAACCATTGATCATCTCTCATCATCGGTAGATAGCACACTGCTGCAGGATTTCCTCCAAAAGGTTTGTCGGTGAATGCATTGATCTGCATACACACACAAGCACACAATTCTGAAGACCTCATTCTTTGTTTCTTCCTTCTATGATGTGTGGGAAATAGCTCCCGTGATTCCTTTCTTTCATCATCATCATCATCATCATCATCTCTCTGTGCAGGGTTATCACAGTATGCAAACTGCATGCTCTTATGCAGGCGTCGCCATGAAACAGTCATGCGATTGATGCATGCATGATGTATGTATGTTGGGAAAAACCTGTGCGAAATCGATCTCTGCAAACAGCTCCTTTTCCATGCCATACTTCGCAGCAGCCTCCTGGATGTCGGTCTCAACAAAGTTTATAATGGCATCCCTGAGCTCATCTTCCGGGCCACGTTCTCCTGCTGCCTCTTCCGCTGCTTCGCCTACTACTTCTTCTTCTTCTTCTTCTTCTTCTTCTTCTTCTTCTTCGGTTTCTTCTTCAATTTCTTCTTTGGCACCGATGAAAACCTCGAGATCTGAAGGTTTTGATCTGCACACGCGGCGCCCGTGTAGCAGCAGGGCAGGAGAAATTGTCCGGCCGAGAGACGGGTCGTCACCGGGTCTCGTGCTCCTCCGAAGGGGGTAGAGACGGAATCCGAGTAGTGGTGGTGGTAGGATGCATCGAAGGCTATGGATCGGAGGGGCGAGATGGAAGAGGCCAAGCTTCGGCTCAAAGAGTCTGGGAGGCGAGGTTTGGAAGGGAGAAAGAGCAGAAGCCGAAGCAGAAACAGCAGCAGCAGCCGCCATCGCCATAGCTCAGCGAGCTTCTTCGCCAACAGCACAGTTTTAGGGAATTGCAGAGACTACCCTTTTCCTCAATCTACAAGAAGACGTTCTTTTAGGGGAGAACTAATTACCAAGGAAAAACAGAACGCCTGATCAGATTGTAAAATTTTGCATTTTGACGCCACTGGGATATAATTGATTGGCACCGAATCGATCGATCGTGAGCTCGATCGAGTAACATCTTGAATCGAATCGATTTTAGTCGGTTGACGTGTGAATCAACCGCTTCAATTTCTAAGGTTATTGGCTTTCGATAAGGGAATATGTAGAAAGGGAATACGGATTCGGATCGGTCGGTCGGAAGCGCGATTGAGGAGGAAATTGATCGACGCCAGTTATGCTGATGGGATTCATTGTATGTTGATTTTTAATGGACGACTGGTGAGCGGGCGTTCAATCGTAGTTTCCGATTTCGACATGCGTTAATCGGAACGCCGTTTCTGATTTTGCTAGCCGTTTGGTCTGTTTTTTTTTTGTTGTTGTTGGGTAATTCTCCCTTTGAATGAAATTTACAATGAGAGAGCATGAATCCAACACAAGCATCGAGGGCGTTCCAGGAAACAGCCAGCTAGCTGATGCCAAGGCAAGTCGATGGCAGAGATTGGAAAGCATATGGCTGTGCACAAACACGCGCCGATTGCTGGCGAGCTGTGCAGCAACACAGAACGGGAAAAATGCGGCGGCTGATCGGAGCCGCAGATGGGGGGGGAACGGCAAATGGCAGATTCCAACGGCAGGCAAAGGCGGATCCCCATCCACAGCATTCAATACCACAGAGAGAAAAAAGAAAAGAAAAGCATTCCATCGTCCATGCAATCGTAAAACCGGGGTGGGTTACAGTTCAGTTACCGCGCTTGCGCATGGAAGAGCTGGGTTTTCCGTTGCGGCGACGACGAAGAAGAAGAAGAAGCGAAAGGTAGCAAGATGTGCATTGCAAAACAGAAGGAAAATTGGACAAGAATGGGTAAAATGCAAGTGCAAATGCAAAAGAAGGGATGATGGATTCAGTGATGCCAGCTGGGGGGGCGTGAGTTTCTTGGCCAATGCGTGCAGGTTGCCTACCACATTTCTACTGCCTCTCTTCTTCTTCCTTCTTCCTTCTTCCTTCTTCCTTCTTCCTTCTTTCTTCTTCTTTCTTCTTCTTTCTTCTTCCTTCTTTCTTCTTCCTTCTTCTTCTTCTTCTTCTTCTTCTTCTTCTGGGTCTTGTATCTTCTACTACATATAGCTGGGGCTTTTTAGATAGAATTGTCCGTCGGCCCCATAATGTTGTTGTTAGATTTTGTCCGCCCGTCCAAACTGGTGCTCAAATGTCCGCCCGTCCAAATGTAGCTACGGCAAGATTACGTACAGAAAACAAAAGGGGGCTCGCACTTTTTGCGCCGAGAAAAGCAGCAGCAGCAGAGAAAGGAAGAAAAAGGAAGCAGGGGAAGCAGAAGCAGGAAGCAGAGGAAGCAGGGGAAGGAAGCAGGGGAAGGAAG
>JBBBWG010030309.1:93165-136870 GCA_037176905.1 Azolla pinnata | reverse complement strand
AGAAGAAGAAAAGGACCACGATGGTGGGGGGGGGGGGGGTGAGGATGGTGAGGAATCCTCCCCTACCTCCCCCCCCCCCCCCCCTTCACTGCTCTGCTCACCAGATTCATTTCATTCGAAGAAACCACAGCTTTTTCTGCTCGATTTTGTGAAACAGTTAGTTCTTTTGATGAAAAGCAGGCAGAGCCCTCTCTCCTCCCCGGGTTTTTTCTTTTCCTGTGTTTTCTCTTGCATGATGAAGCTTTCTTCTTCAATTCCTTTTCTCTTTTTGTTCTGTAATTTGTGGAACAGTTTCTCTGAAAAGCAGAGCCTCGGGTTTTTTTTTCTTCCCCGTGTGTTTTTCTAACATGATGGAGGTTTTTTGAATTCGTCTTGTGCTCTAATTTGGCAGAAGGTGACGAAAGTCAGAAATGCTGCATTTCTCCTAGCTCCCCATAGCTGCTACTGCACCAGCCTATGTGCTCCATAGCTGCTACTACTCCTGCTCCACAGTCTACTTCCCTGCCTACTGATTGGGGAATGCAAACAGAGAGATCATGACCATGACACAATTCGGATTTGATCTGGTGGATTGATTACTACTCCCCACAAAACTCACCACAGATCTCTTTCTCCCCCGAAATCGTCTTCGTTCTCCGGGCAGAAGCAGCAATAAACAGCCAAAAAATCAATCAGGCCCCGTGATTCCTGCACTGTGAGCTCCTGCATCATGGATATGAAAGATGAAGCTGAAGACCAGGCTCGCCGCAAAAGCCTCCACAATAGATATATATATATATAGATAGATAACATCGCCGAACTAGTGCACGATGCGAAATCAAGCGAAATGCATGCAAGCATTGCCTTCATCGGCGCAGCGGTTTACCCCAACGTCTCCACCGAATTTACCCCGCCACAAAAAGCTCGGATATGCTCGACACTGTGAAAGATCTCGCCCGTCCAAGACTGCGTACGAATGCATGCATTGTACAGTGTCAGAGAGTAGATAGATGTGCGTGATCGAGCAAGGCTCTGCGGGCTGCTGAATGATGTGCGCAGTAGCATGCCGTAAATCCGTGGTCCATAAACACTAATTCCCTTTTGCAGATGGTGTGTAGGTCCCCTTCTCCTCCGCGATTCTTGTCGCAAGCGTTGTAAAAAAAAAAAAAAAGCAGAGGAGCACGAGCATTCAACGATTTCACCAGCAATGCTGGCCTGCCTCGCCCATCCCATTTCGCCGATCCGATCCGAATCCATCTCGGAGCTATAGTTGTAATTCCAAACCCGTGTCAAGAAAGAAAAGCTCCTTTCGCTCTTCGATTTGCAGCAAAGCCTAGCTTCTGATCGTCGTCGATGCAAACACTGATTCGACGGTGATTCGACGGTGAATCGACGATGATTCGACGATGATTCGATGATGTGGATCGATCAATGGCGACCTTAATGCTCCCCCTCTTCCCATGGCCCCAGTAACGTGGATGATCGCAAAACATGCACCAAATACATAATCCGGGGTTTCCCGCCGGAATGACCACTCCCTTTATGTCGTATAATTATCGTCACTCTCGCATTCATTGTCAGCCGTTTTGATGGCGAGTTTGATGAGGCTGCTCGATCTCACTCCTTCAATGCGAGCGAGATCCAACTACCACTGCTAATACTGCTACGCATTACGTCTGCTTGCATTGCATGCATGGTGCATGCACATCGTGGAGGGTAGGTAATCGCCACCGGATCCGATCCGATATCCGATCCGCAATGGCACCGATACAAATGTATTTGAAGCGCTGCTTTCTGCATTCGAGCGCATGCACATGATGCTGGCATCGATTCGCTTGGCATGTTTTCGTGTTGTGGGCTATAACAACTACAGTTATACTACTGCATGGCGATCGATGACCAAGCCAGATCATGCCGACGAGGCTGTCTTGTTTTTGCGCATGATGCGCTTCTTTTTGTGTTTTTGTTTACAACTAGCTGTGCATGGTGGTGGTTAGGGCTGCTGATTTTGATTCCCCATGCAGCATGAGCTACTACAAAACAACAACTACTACATGACATTGAGCTGCTCTTCTGCCTTTTCCCCCCCACCCTTCCAACTTTTCAACTGAAAAGGATTTCCAAAGTGGCGTTTCTCCGTGGCGCTTTACAGTTCAGAATGCATTATTCACCCCCCCACCCACTCTTGTAACTGTGTTTGAGAAGAAATTTTTACTACGGATCGATCGATGGATCGATCAGCAGCACGACACGAAGAATATGCATATGCTGCGCTTTGATGCAAACGCCGTGCGGATCGCACCACTACAAACAAAGTGCATACAGACAACGGAAAACATTGTCATCGGGAAGCGACGATGCCCCGGGGCATCCCCATTAGAGCAAGGAACATAATGTTGGTGTTCCTTTTGAGATAAGAAGGGGTGGGTGGGGGCCGATAGTAGAAGCTTTTCTTAAGCTTTCCATGGATTTTCATGACATTGGGCTTTGAAAGCCCCCCTCCATTATCATCGCATGACCGCAATAAAAACATCATGAAGGAGGAAGCAGAGAAGGAAGAAGAAAACAAAACAAGGAGGCATGTTACCAATCGGCGATTGGATTCGATTTCCGCATAGGAAAAAGAGGAAAAAGAAGGCAGGAAAGGTGACATAACCCCCCATGTAAAAAAGGTGTGTTGAAAAACACAATTCTCTCATCATCATCTCCTCTTGCGCAAAACCCATCCATCTTCGCAGATGCTTTTTTATATGCGAAGAAGCATATACAAATACATGGGTGTATATAGTATACAAGGCATTAAGGGAGCCTTTTTCGAGGGGGATCATCAGCGAAGGCAATGGGTGCACGATGTGTACCTGGAGGCGAGCTCGGGATGGAAGAGGTATCGGAAAGAGAAGTTGTACGGCTGCCATTCGATGCAGTGCTTGTTGTTGTGGTTGCTGGACTTGTTGGAGCGTGCGAGGTGAAGCAACATGTCTGCTTCCCGCTTGTCATCGGCGCATTGGGAGAGCCAATCCAGGAGGCTGCTCGACGCGATGGAAGCTTCTCGCACGTACCACTCCACGATCTTGGGCAGCAGCACCTTCTTCTCGCTCCGGAACCCGATGCTCGCCGCCAAGAACTCGCGCTTCGCTGCATCGAGCTCCTTGTGCACCTCCTTCGCCGTGTATACTCTGACCTGCGGGGCGGAAAGAGAAAGCCGAAACAGATGCTGGGATCCCAATCCCCCGTAGAGCGAGACCTAACCTGCAAAAATGCCTGTGATAACAACTTCGTTCATACATACCGCAGGGTCGGATCGCCCTCCGCAGCACAGCGCAAAGCACACGAGCGGCTCCTCCTTTTCGATCGCATATGACCTCCTTCCATCGCCAGACTTGAACTTGGGCCCTGACGAGAACAAGCTCTGCACACCCCCCAACCCCAGCTCCCCCCAGTGAAAACAAGAATCAGAACTTATTATTCGATCCATGGCCGTTCTGAAAAGGTCGGCATAATCTGTTCTGCTTGCGTTCACGCATTCGCTTTCCGAATAGGATCTTGGGAACAAGCATATCCACCACCTAAGGGGCATTTCAATAACACAAGGGGGGGGGGAGGCTCATTAACCGATCAGTTTCTTTGCGGGTGACCGGTGGTCCGATAGCTAGCTATTATCTCGACCATATCTTTTTGTAAGAGACATGTTATCGCGTCTTTGGGATTTCGATCCATGAACTCAATCCCTACTATCCTTGTGAAGTTCTACTACAGGCGAAGGTCCAATATTTTGGCTTTATTTTGCCCTCTTAACCAGGTTACGTAAAAGATCATAAAGAGATGAAATCTCTCCCAGGGTTGTTATTATTGGCTTCACCTTTGCAGGAGAATGAGATCGGCATCCCAAGATAGACTGTTCAATAGCATAAGCGTTGACAGATCGCCCCCCGATCTTATAAGCGGCCTGCATAACAAAAACCTGCTTAGCATGCTCCATGCCTACTGAAGAAATTCATTCACAACCTAATGTGTAAATACATAGATCCATGCTTGGATATAGAAGCTTTCTATCACATCCAAAGAGAAAGATGAGAGTGAAAAGCTTTGGTATCTTACGCGTTGAAGAAGAGTCGTTCGTTTTACACTGTTTTGAGGTATTCCATATGCTAGATATGCCTGCCAAAAACAACACAATAGCTTCATAAATGCATAAAAATTAGGTTTTACAAGTAGGTTTTGGGGATTTCGGAATAAGGGCTGAACAGCTCACAGTACATGCATCAAAAGGGCATTGTAGACGTTGATCCAAAACGCCAGCTTCTCATCATGCTTGAGTCGACTCGGATCAACCTTTTCTAGCTGCTCAACCATTGACCTAGAAAAAAAATCCACCAGCTTACTTCCACTTGTGTTCCCATTTTTAACATGCCACGCCTCATGGCATCGATACAAAGAAATTCCTTGATTCGATGATTTGTTGTCCTAACCAGAATTACCTGAAACCACGGAGCATGCGCGCAGCATAACTTATCCTCTCCTTGTCCACAGAGATCCATGGAACTTCTACCATGTGCCTATAAGTCCCCAATACTCCACTTTTGCCTTTAACTTGAAAGGGATCAACCAATGGTGCTTCGTAAGAATAATCTCCTTTGTTGTTATGACCAGGTGACCATCCATCACTGAGAATTCCAAGTATCGAGGATAAACTCGTTGATGACGTTCTAGAGGAGCAGGGGGACGACACTGGCACACCACGAAGCGACAATGGGGGCTCTGAAAGCATGCAAAATATCGTCACCATGCAACGAATCAGCTCTTCCGACAGCTTGTTGGGGGTTTCATAGAGATGATCTCTTGACAGCTGGGGCTCTCTCTCATTCAGCAAGCTCTTGTTCTTACTAATGACTGTCTGTGAGAAGAAGAATAGTGAAACCGTGAATCTTGTTCCCTCTCGATAGGGGGTTTAAACAAGAGGACAAACATTATCATTTCTTTCTTCAAGAAGATGCTTTGTACCCATGAGGAGACGCTTTGATGCTAAAAGAAGACTCAAAACCCTATCCTATTTACTCGAATACGTGAGTGAGCCTTAAGATGCACATGTGCTCATAGCATCATAACATCACTTGACACTATACCTTGGAGTGCATCGCACTGCGGCTGCCACAAAGCTCGTCTGTGCTAATGGATTCACTGACTTTACTTTGGCACCCTAATTTTTCCAGAATCACGATAGACGTATCCTCGACAGCCCTAGCTTCCAGTACATCGCTTCGGTATCCTTGTCCCAACTTTCGCTCGTTATTTGACGGCTTCTTCACGTTGCTCTGGTCCAGCTGCGATAGGCCATGCCACTTGTTTCGAGATTCATGACACTGGCCTTCTTTACCTTCCCAGGCATCGTGGATCGAGGAGGATGAGGAGCGGGAGATGAAGCGAGTGAAGAACTGCCTATAGAGGGCAAGAAGCTGATGCTCGAGATCGCCCACCTCTTCCTCCAGAACATTGATCTCATTCAAGAGCTCATCGGTCTAAACACATGCGAGCAAGGGGGATAACACTGATTCAATTTATCTTCCCTTCTTTTGAGTCGGATAACGATGAATATACAGATTTTGAAGACCGTGGAATTTGAGAGTACTTTCGGTTACTTCACCTGAGGCATAATGCGCCGATGCGCAGGCGAGGTAGGTGCTGTGCAATGACCCACCGCAGCTGCTTCGAGGGCATGCCTTACAGCTCTCTCATTATCGAGCTGTCTCTGCAGCTCCAAAACCTATGCACAAAGCATGGTAGGTGAGCAATCCATAGAGTTTAGCTCCTCGATGGCCCATGCCACATTCTTACTCATGAAGCAAGCATCCGTATTAACCCCTCGAGAATACAGTAGAACCATTCACACCCATGACAATCCTTGATCCCCACTCGACTCCGGCATCAATGTATGACCTTTGCGATGTTTTACTAGTGAAGCAAGCACCCATGAATAAACCCCATGCGAATGAATACAGCATTACAACAGTATGTGCATCGACGCTGGGCTTGAATGCCAGTTGACCCCATCTGATGCTCAGCCCATGCAACATTTGCTCACAAAGCAAGCATCCCTGTTAAGCCCATGAAAGAACGAGCATAACCATGCATGCGCGCCGACCCGACTCCATCGATGCATGATTGTTGCGCTAGTGATTGTCGCATATGCTCGAGCATCGATCGCACAAAGCTTTCGCATACTACATTTTGGCCCACAAACAAAAGGTAGTAGGGAATTTCACACAGAGAAGCGAGCCCTTTGTTCTGGTAGGAGGACTTACACTGTGCTCGAGAGAGGCTCTGTGATCTCGCAAGCGATGATGATGCGTCCTCTCCGCGCAGGTCTCATGGCTTTGAGACGAGGGCTGCTGAAACCGGATTAAACGGTATCACAATATCAGCACAAAGATAAAGCCGGGTGTTTCAGACAGAGCACAATCGGTATTCGAAACTTCAGCTGACCTTAGGGAGTTGGAAGCCAAGGTTGGGTAGCAGGTCCACCTCCTCAGGAGCACTGTAGAAAGAAAGAAAAGAAAGGGAAGAAGCGTCAGTCAGTGTGCGCAACCGAAACTGGGATCAAAATGATGCTTTTTCAATGATGATGATGATGCTCCGTGCTAGATAGCTGTCAGCATAAGGAGGTGAATTTGGGCGGAGAGGAATGGGTTTGTTTTACCTCTTGGATCTGGAGTGCCTTGCAGGGAGTGGTGGTCTACTGTGCCCTGTAAGCATTCCTTTTATATTCATGCAGAAAAAGATAAGGAAGGTTTTGGTGGGGGGGGGGGAGCAGAAGACAGAGCAGAGAAGAGAGGAACAAGGGTTTGGAAACACGCAGGGGAGGAGAAGAAACACAGAGCAGATATGGCAGGGAGGGAGAGAGGATGGAAAGGGAAGAAGAAGAAGAAGAAGAAGAAGAAGAAGACGTGAGGCGGGGTTTTCAAGCATTGAAGATGGAGATTTGGGGGAAAAGCTTGAAGGTTTTCTTTGCCAGGTTTTCATGGCAGAAAGTACCAGACAGAGACAAGACGCAGAAAGAGAAGAAGATGCAGGCGAGCTGCGGCTGCACAGAAACAGAGAGGCCATGGCCATGGCCCCATGTCTCTGCAGCAGGAGAATCTATACGTATGTATATGTAGAGAGGATTTGACTTCTTTGTCGCTCTGCAGAGAAGAAGAAAGGAAGGAAGAAGAAGGAAGGAAGAAGACGAAGAAGAAGAAGGAGAAGGAGAAGAAGCCCGCCATAGCCATTCCTTCATCTTCATCTCCATCTCCATCTCCATCTCCATCTTCATCGCCTTCATCCAGCCACAGTTTAGGGTTTGGGGGTTTGGGGGTTTAGGGTTTAGGGTTTTAGGGTTTGTGGGGTTTAGGGTTTTAGGGTTTAGGGTTTAGGGTTTTGAGGTTCGGGGGGTTCTGCGTTTGGGGGTTAGGGCAACGTGATGAGGAATCGAGACCTTGTTCGACGTAACCAAGTGGTCTAGCCAATCGATCTGATCCCCGGCGTTCAATCGTCTGGTGTAGATTTTGTAATGCATGTATAATCGCATGTTCCGGCTCGCTTTCGCAAAACTTAACTTTCCGGAAAGCTTCTGCGTGAAAGCTGCTTCTAGGCTCTACAGAGCCGATTGATCCCAGCATAAAATCATACGATGTAAATGACAATGCATATATATTTGGAGTTTGTCGTTGTGTTACAGAATTGGTCTGCAACTTTTCGGAAAGCTTGTGCATAAATTTGCTTCTGCTTGCCCTTTCAGGATCCTCTCCCTACATAAATGCAGGGCTCCTAGACATGTATAAATATAAGGGTTCACCTTGGATCCCAATTAAGGTGAACACCTCACCTTGTTTGGTCCAAACCAAACTGAAATGAACCCAACCACAACGGTCTCGGTTCAACTTCTCGTTCAGTTTAAGGAATGCTTTATGACTTCAATTTTGGTTCGGTTCGCATCAAGCCATTGTCGGTTCAGTTTGATTCGGTCTGAATCGTGATCTTTAACAGTTTGGGTTAAACTTATGCATCCATTTGCTTCTGCCAATCTGTATGTGATATATTTAACTGTACCCTGGTCGGCAATCTTGTGATTGTCTTCTCGTGATATTTCAGAAACAAAGAACTGAGATAATACTAAGTATGTACGTGTTCTGGTGGGCAGGGATGCCGAGGATTTATGTTTCTATTTGATTTTGTAAAAAGAGGCTTAAATTTGTAAAAAAAACATACATGCAAATTCATCGAGTTCGGTTCAAAAGGCCAGTTCAGTTCGCCTCGTCCTCGCATTAGTTCGGGTCAAACGTTTCCAGCTCCAACGGGTTTCGATTCGTGACGGTTCGCTCCTAATTTTGAGTCCGGTCTACTTCCGGAATTCTTAATTACTGCTTCGGTTCAGTTCGGTTAAGTTAAAGCGTGCTGAAAACCGAAAACCGAAACCTTAATCGAGCTGGGCCCAAATCACTAATCGGGGTGTTGTCTCGAGGCATTCAGCCCGGAATCATCGCAGCTCAAGTCAACGAACGATATTCCAGAATACAAAAGGAAGACCATAATATCCCAATTAATTCCCGATCATATACATATATATATATGTATGTATGTATGTATGTATATATGTATGTATGTAAATCCCCCCTTAATGAACCTTAATCAGATCAGATGCCAGCAGCATAAGAAGATGCCATGGGCATTGGGGCCATTTCTGTAAATTCCTCATACCATAAATACAATATAGATTATATTTATTCCTCTAATTAATTAATTAATTAATTATTTATTTATTTAATTATTTATTTGATGCAAATTCTTCTTCTTCTTCTTCTTCTTCCCCTGCTCCAAACAACTACTGCCCTCTGCACACAGTCGACGAGCTGAGCGAGCTATGGCGATGGAGCGGCCTCTCCTCGAACGCTTTCCTTCGTTGTCTCAGGTAAGGAACGCCCCCCCTCCCCAGCCTCCAAACATACATCTGCCAGTGGCCCTGCTTTGATGGCGTTCCACAGAGATTAGCTTCGAGTTTCTGTTTGAGGGAGAAAGCTCCGATTTTTGGCTCTTTCTTCCTCCTTCTCCCCAACGAGAGAAAGAAAAGATACTCCTTTACCATGGGTGGCAGAGGCGTTTTGCTGAATCTGTGCAGAAGAAGAGGGCACGTGCACACCCGTTTCACTTGCCAAACAGAGAATGTGGCCTCGCCTTTATGCAAGAATGCGGACATGTCTAGCCACGACAGGTCGTCCTTCAATCGCTCTCGCTTGGGTAGACCCATTCTGTCGCACCTGCGCTTGTTCGGTGCAGAGGCTTGCTTAGACCCCGGCATTATTGCTCAGCATGATACTCGGGATGTATCTTCTTCGGGATCAACTTTGGCCTCTCAAAACAGGGCGATCGCCAAAGTTCCGAATCGAAAACCTAGGAAGCTCAAAAAGAATGGTGACAGTGAAAGAGCATCAGCCTTTAAAAGATCAGCGGAAGACTTTGAGGAGCCGCTGGGGGATAGAGCAGGGGTAGTAGGTTTAGAGAATTCATTCACCGATGGTTCCCGAGAAGAATCTCTGGTACATAATAAGGATGAAATTAATAAATCGAGTAAACGTACAGATCTACCTGGAAATAAGGTAAGCCCCAAAGAAGTTTCAGAAGAAACAGAGACCCAATTGGTACATTCAGGTCCTTCCGATTCTCCCGAGAAAAGAGGTTGTTTAGACCAAGACTCAGCTCAGTTGCCGAAGTACAGAAACAGTCAAAGTCACCAAGAATGTCTGGAGGGTGGTGCGACAAACCCTAGGGAAATGCTGGATCATTTCAAAAGTCGTGAGTTAGGCCAAGATTCAGATCGATCTGGAAATCATGGAAACCATCAGAAAGAAGAATCTGATGAAACTGACAGCCCCCCTATGAAACCGAATCTATCCGATCCTCTTCAAGTCTTTCTGTCATTGATGGTGCAAAAGCCGTCTGGCATGCTAAAACATGAAAAGGATGCACTGGCGCAAGTTTTTAGACACTTTCTTGAGGATGGATGGGCACTGCAACAAGCTTTGTTTCGGTGTTATGTCAGCTCAGTTGTGTTTCCTATTGCGGTTTCTCGCTTCCGGAAATTTTTCTTCTCCCGCTGCACTCCAGAGGTAAGAGCCCACTTACTACAACTTGGGCCATCTAAAGAAGGAGACAAATTCCTGTTTCCCCTTTTTTCTGAGTTTTCTAGCAGAGAGTTTCCATCAGAAATTGCAAGGTACAAGGCATTGGTCGAGAGAGCGGATCTGACCAAGCCGCAGACATGGTTCCCATTTGCTCGCGCTATGACTCGGAAAATTATCTATCATTCAGGTCCCACAAACAGTGGGAAAACATATAATGCAATTCAAAGGTTCAAGGCTGCAGGTTCTGGTATCTATTGTGGTCCTCTTCGCCTACTTGCCATGGAGATATTTGATAGCGTTAATGCTGATGGAGTGTATTGTAGTCTGACTACAGGGCAAGAGAAGAAAGAAGTTCCATTCGCAAATCATGTCGCTTGCACAGTGGAAATGGTGTCCACACAGAAGACATGGGAGGTAGCAGTAATAGATGAGATTCAGATGCTAGCCGACGAATTTCGAGGGTGGGCATGGACCCGGGCTTTTCTTGGTTTGCAAGCGAATGAAATTCACGTATGTGGTGACCCTACTGCCGTCGGTCTAGTAAGAGATATGTGTGCCATCACCGGAGATGAAATGGAAGAATTCCATTATGAAAGATTTGATCCTTTATCAATAGATCAGCAGTCCTTGGAAGGGAAATATGGAAATATACGCCCCGGAGATTGTGTCGTATCTTTCTCAAGGAAGGAAATCTTCAGCATAAAGCGAGCTGTGGAACTGGCAACTTCAAATCGATGTTGTGTCATTTATGGAGCATTGCCCCCTGAGACCCGAACACATCAGGCTAAACTTTTCAATGACCCAAATAGCGGGTATGATGTATTAGTTGCCACTGATGCGATAGGTATGGGTTTAAACCTGAATATAAAGAGGGTGGTTTTTCATTCTCTAGTAAAGTATGATGGCAAGACACAGATAAAAGTATCAGCATCACAGGTGAAGCAAATAGCAGGGAGAGCAGGCAGACGTGGGACGCTCTACCAAATTGGGACGGCAACCACATTCTATTCCCGAGACATTCCTTATTTAGTACAATGCATGGAAGAGCCATTTTCAGAAACTTCTAGTGCTGGACTTTTCCCTATGTATGAACAAATTGAGCTTTTTGCAACACAAATGCCAGACGCTACGTTCTCGAAGCTTCTCGATCGATTTGCAGAGACATGCCGAGTGGATGGATCCTTCTTTCTCTGCCGCAACGACAATCTTAAGAAGATTGCCGGAATTATCGATAAAGTGAAGGGATTGACATTAGAAGATAAAATGTCCTTCATTTTGGCACCTGTAAATAGCCGAGATCCGAGAGTTATTAATGCGCTCCTTAGTTTCGCACTTGCATATAGTAAGAAGCTTCCAGTACATTTGGCAATGGCAACACCCATGGGGTCTGCCAAGAGTATTGTTCAACTCATGGATCTTGAAACTCGGCATCAGATCTTGTCTCTTTACCTGTGGTTAAGCCATCATTTCCCCGAGGAATACTTTCCACAGAAAGAGCAAGCAGGGCAGATGGCAGCTGACATCGCACTTTTACTTGGGGAGTCACTGGCACAGCAAGACATCCGCATTGTTCAAAATGGTTTTCAAGGTCATGTAAGAAAGCGATCTACAAGAAAGCCGTCGAGGCTCATACTAAGAACGTAGAAACAATTTAAAGATTCAGGAAAGAAGCTTAATTAGGTAGCTGGTTTACCTTATCTGATTTTGACGTATTTGTTGTGAGGCTGACATTGAGATGTACTTACCATACTGTGAAGCTGCAATCACCATTGCATAGTTTGCCAATATGTTTTGGTGACTATGTGGAAACAGTACTTGAGTGAGCATTCCATTCAAAAGGCTGAAAAGCAAAAATTTATTTTGAAAAGGGTCATCTGAGTGTAAGTGTTGCCTTTTGAGGAAAGATATAAGATTCCAGCTTGATTTCTATTCGCGAGTCTCCGCGCAATAAAGTGCAAACGGATGTGGGATGAACCAAAACAGAGGAGAACATTGCTGTTTTTGTTAAGCCAATACATTGCCTTTGTATCGATATGGACTTTCCCATGCATCTCATTACTGCTTTCAAACATCTTCCCTGAATTTTTATCGACTTTCTTTCATTTTATTCATCACATCGCATGTTCAGAGTTGCTGTAGCCATTTGAATTTATTCTGTACATAATTAGTGAAGCCTTTTATAATACAAGCAAAATTTTAACAATCGAAATCATTTGTTCTAGTGGCATGCTGGAAGGTGTACACATTGTGCCGTTACAGATAAACTCTACTTTTGTATCTTAGTTCCTGTAGGGCAACTGTATTGCAATCATCACCGTGGTATGCCTTTCCTTTTGATGCACTTCTATTGTTTACCAATACAAATGACTTAACAACTAGCCTGCTTTCAAAATGTTTTGTTGGTCATTAAGCTCTAACTAAATTCGGTGTGTAGGATTCCACAAATGGCCGAGGTTTGGTCTTGAGCAAAACATAAGCAAATTGAATTTCATTCTCTGATCGAATTAGCAGATTCATGTTTTGTTAGCTAAGTTTCTGCGGATCACAATGAAAACAGAGAGCATCGTGACTTAAAGCATGGTCATTGAATGAAGAGAAATTACCATGACGTGTGTGCATGTGTATGCGTGGATGCAAGTCATCATTATGATAGTCCAAAGTCCTTGTTGACCTCCACAATAGTTGTAAATAAGGTTATATTTGCCTTCGAACAATGGTTTTCTTAGGGTTTGTGATGCATGCCTCAATAAAGCAAACAAATGCAACAATTAATCTCCTGTAACATGAAGATTACCTGGAATCGATTGGATGATCCAAAAAAAGCAGTTGAAAGACTCCTTGTCTTGCATGTTGCATTTGATTATTGTATCTTACAAGAAGAAAATACACGCTTTGAAAATCTCCAGTCATGGGATTCTTACCTCAAGAGGTCCAACATTACATCGCAATATTTGGGTTTAACTCATCCATTGTTACGGTTATTCTTGCATATCAGAGAGCATCTAGAACTCAAACAAATAGATAGCAGGGAAGGTAGAATCATTACTCTCCCCTGTTAATTTATTACACAAAATTCCAATAGTTGACTGATTTCACAAAATATCAGTAAAAATGGGCCTTACTGTTGCATAGAACATGACAATGAACCATTTTGCTGCCCATTAGATTAGGTATACACTATCCAGAAAGGCGTAGCCTGCTGCAACCCCCCCTTCATCCGAATCTGATGCCTTAGTCCTCAACAAATAGCCAGTCTGCTCATTCAAGATAACCTTCTCCTTGTTTCTGTACAAAAATGATGGCTTGAAGTTTCTCCAATGTCCAAATAAATGAAAATGAATCGTATCCAATGTCCAAATAAATGAAAATGAATCATATCCAATCATTAAAAACATTTGCGAGTTGGTATGATTTTCTTTTCCAAATGTATAGTAAACGCACAATGCAATGTTTTACTGTAGTGCATATTGGACTCTTTATGTTAACACACACCTCACATATGTAGCAAAGATGCCCAACTCCGATACTGCTCCTTGCACATTCAGTTTACCATTGCGTAACATATAGGCTCTATGAACTGGAGGGAATATTCTCTGCATCAGAATATATGCAGCGAACGAATCATCTGCTGATCCCTCTTTCAACTCTAAAAGCTTTCTCTTCAGGCTTTCACCAAATAAGTTGTTTCCTGTTAAAGGGAAAGCCAAATTTATCATCTCTTTGGAGAATTCAAACACAAATGACCTACCTATTTATTCCTGAAAATCTTGAACAAAACTCTCAAAAAAGGGAATCAAATTATTCAACTCCTACCTCTTTCTTAGTTTCCAATCATCCTTACAACATCTCTCATATTTTTTACTTCTATCAGAAACTGGCAACAATTCTTATCTAGATTTCTGAACAGACAAGAGTGCATGTTTGTTTAGGTAAAACTAACTATTTAGAAGTGTGCACAATTTGCGGGTTTGGATTTAAAAATACTGCTGAAGCTTTTGACTAGTCAGCATTTCAATTAGCCATAAATTTGGTCTTTCAATAGCACAATGCCCCATCAGAATTCATCTACTCTCTAAAACTATAAGTAGCAACACTTACCACCTCCCTCCCTTTGAGGTTTTAACACAAATCCCTCCGGTTTTGAAATAGCTTGATTTAAAATCTCTGATTCACCCTCGTCATCAAGACCCCACAGGCCAGCAAAGCTTTTTCGCAACTTCCTTACTGCATCTGCATCCTGAACAAATCTAGAGCCCCACACCCAGAAAACATCTGTTAAACAATGCAGGTGGCCCCATAAATAGATATGCCACAACTATCTGCTTACCTTTCAAGAATATTTGGTTTAGCAAGCTCCTGTTGAACTTTCTTAGTCCCAGCTAGATGATATCCTATGTCTGGACACTTGATTGCGTTTGATCTTTCAATGGAAATCCTTGCAGTCCACTCCTGCAGAATCAAAACTTAAATCTGCAAAATGAGCATAAAGTATTTCTGGATTACTAATAGTAAAGTTTCTCTGGAAAACACATTTCACATCTAAAGTTTCAGAAGATTTACATCCTCCGTAGGATAGTCCCTTGGATCATATCCCGCTCGGTAGTAAACAACAGCTACCTTTTGTCCATCACTGATGCAAAACACCGGAACACAATGAAACGTGACAAATAAAGGAAAGAGCCATTGATAAAATGCAAAATGCTGCATTCATAAACAGATGTATGCTTACATGAGAAATGTGCCATCAGGCTGGAATATTCCTTCCGCATGAACTTCTGCAAGTGTTCTCCGAATCACAAGAATTCCATATGTGATACTTAGTTAAAGAGAAGTTCTGCACAACTGTAAACTATGCGAAGAAAAGCAGATTTTTATGTTAAATTTTTAATCAGGATATTGTTCAGTAATCTTCGTGCTCAGCCAATATTGGTCATACATGTTTCTTTCCCCTGGCTGTACAACCATAAGCACAACGGCACTGGAAAGCAGAAGCAAAATTAGAGACTCTGTAAGTTTATGGTTTACCATTTGTATGCAATATTTCCTGCTGAATCTAACGACCATAAACAAAGAACCAAAACCCAATCTCCTCAAACACTGAGTCAACCAAAGAAAGGTAAAGACCCAAACGGACACCATGCCAAAATTTGAAGATCATTTACGTTTCACTCTCCCCAAGCTTCATTTTGGTGTCTTGCATTTCAACGCGCCTACAAAATTCTAATGAGAGAGACATGCCATAATGATTAAAATACCTAACTAACCAACCCTCTGCCCAAGCAGATTTTGACATTCCTTCATTTCTCCTCAATAAACTCTGAAAAACATTCATATGGCCTATTGTTGATATTCCTGATTACCGGTCCACATATATCATTATCCATACAGGTCTCCACATGCCTGGTTGATCCATTATTTTTAACCTTTTTACATAGGTTTACGTACAGATTGTACAATAATTTCAGAGACTTCTACACACATCTTCATTCTACCAAGCTCAGAGTTAGTGTCAGGTCTCTGCGAAAGAGAAGTGATCATTCTTATGCTCTCTGAAGCATGTGAGACGCTCTGCATTACACAGCTGTCTATCTTGAAAAGAATGCATCAACGTTATGTACCAAGGCTCCCCGAATTCTTTGAATGCAAGCGAAACAGCTTTCGCAAGTCCATCTGCAGCCTGGTTCTCCGGGACATTCTTTGCACACAAATCACAATGTTTTTGGATGACTCCAAGCAAGTATCTACAAATGTGTTGATACAATGTAAATATCCTTGTTAGTTTTGATATACATCCTTATGGTGGCAAAAGTACAGGTTTTATTTTCTTACCGGTGCAACTGACTAACTTGTGCTCCTAAGCCCGCAAAAGAAGAGGAAATAGTGTTTATTTCAATTTGAAGAAGATCACCAGAAAGCAGATCTGCCATATAATCCGATCGATGCAGCCCCAAACGAACATTCTAAAGCAGTCAGAGTAATATAAATTAGAATTCAATAATTGTTTCTCAGTCAAATGAAGTCCAGATCAGTTTGGTGTCATCTATATCAATACCAGTGTTGCTCTTCACCGGGTGGGAAACTTCCAACATAGAAATGGAAAGTTATTACCATATTAAGTTGTCGGGATAACCAGGAATGTGCCTATTCCTTACACAATCACTGAACTATATCCATTCCAATAATACAAAAATCATCAAATTGTTCAATTAAATTTATCCCACCTGTTTGACCCCTTCCTTGACAACCATAGATTGAATATCAAGAAGTCTTGCTGTGAAATTATCTGTTTTTCTTGTCCTGTATAAAGGTAACTTCCAAACTTAGCTATATATATATGATTCACGACATTACTTAATGCTATTCACAGAAGCTTAAAGAACATTGAAAACATTGCAAAAACCTGGATAGGGTTTCCTGCAGAAAAGCATGGTCCAAGCTTATGCTATCAATAAGTTCATTGAATAATGGAGCAAGCTCAATGGCTTGCTTAAATTGCTCATCTGAGAATGGAGAGGGTAAGAGACAAATAGGAGCATGAACTAGTCCTACACCAGGAATCTTTCCTGAATTCTGCATTAAGACCATAAAATATCTGAGGAAACAATTATAGATGCAGACACTTAACTGAAATACAGCGAAGTTCAATAGAACAAAGTTAGCAACAAGGAACTTAGGCATGCATCTTTGATGCCGAAGATATATTAACATATGTTTGATTGCACGCCATTGCATCTGCTGCATTACAGTTGTCTCCATGAACTGTGTGAAGATACACCATTTTCAATTTGGAGCAAAAATGATATCATTCATATAGGCCATAAATTTGGTTGTGTTGCCTTGACTATATTATATGTTGGCCTTCATACTCAAGCATATGGTTTGGTGAACAGAACATGAAGTTTCAATGCTGGATGTAGGTGGCACTAAAGCATTTGACGCTCAATAATTCTACATTCCAGATGTCATGACTACCTTCGGTTTTGGGTCAGGCAATCTGGTAGTACAATGAGACCTCACGCTCTATTACCTTCAAATGAAATGCGCAAATGTTCATTTTCAGCCTTCTAATTGATTCCATCACTATTAGTTCACGGTTATCCTTTTCTGGATATTCTCACTAATAAAACAGTTCATACAAAGACTATGATTGCCAAATGATCCACAATTTGTTTGCATTGAACAATGTTAACAAATTATATTTCATTTCAGAGAAAGACGCTCCTAATCTCACTTGCACAAAGAAAGTTATAGAGTCCATTAAAAAAATCTACATTTTAATTGTGATTCCAATTAGCCCAATGATTCTCTTTCACTTTTAGTTTACACTGCTTAATGAGCATTCAGATTACTTACTTCATGACAAACGTAATGACATACTTTGCTATATCTTTGATATATGCACGCACACATACAGAAATGTATGTATCTATGTATATATGTATGTATGTACGACTGTATGTGTATGTGTATATATATGAAACCAAATCTTAAAGAAACAAAAAGAATTGTTAACTTACTTCAATAGTCCTATCTCCCATTAAAATCCCATGTAGAGAAGCCCAAGCAAGAGCCTCGGGTACTATACGCTCAGCTACCGAGTATGGAACAATGCCAGATGTCCCCAATGATGTATCTGCTTTAAAAGTCTCCATGAGTGATGTGCAAACAGGCTCTTGAACGTTGGGCAAACTCTGAATCTGCCTGACTCTTAAATTGGAAGTGAAGGCAACTGCCCCTGCATCATTCCATGAAATGATAACTTGAAGAAAGGAAATGGTACTAAAGCGGATAATTACTAAGATAGATAAAGTGAGTGACAAAATACCGATGCCAATGCGCAAAGGACTGGAAAAATTTGAGGATTCGAGGTATGGGATCCTAATTAAGCAATTAACCATATTTCTACCGTCTCATCCAATGAGGCCCAGCCCCCTAGCTGAAAACGTGATGATAATCAATAAATGAAACAGCATAGAAGCAAAATGTACTAAAAGATCAGAACTTCAAGCAGAAGAAAATGTCTATTGAAAGGGAAGCATTGTGATTTAACGTGAATACAATCACAATATCCAGAAATAGTTACTCTCAGATGTTTTAACCTACTTATAAAGTCCATGCATTTTAAAAACTGCTCAAAGTGAGGTTTTGAGAATGAATAGAGTGAATAAGACACCTGAAAAACTGTAATTTTCCTCCTTCTTTCATTCTGAATCCGATGCAATATTTTGGAAAACACTGTGCCAAATCAGATAAATGAGGGAAAACTACGTGCATTTGGATTCTTTTCCAGAGTGCATTATTCCAAAGAATCTTAAGGACCTCAGATGGCAAACAACGAGGGGAAATTCGAGCTAGAAAAACTGCAATTGTCTCGATGCCATCCTTCCAAATGCAAAGCATAAGAAAACAGAAATACAAAAGAGAGAGAAAAAAAAAACAGAATGTTAGAATTTTAGCACAGCATAGAAACAGGGGACGTTCCACCCAAGAATCTAAAAACTTTCAAAAAAAAAAACAAGGGAATTCATATATGCAGAAAGAATAGATAGCATTGGCCTGAGAAGTGAAGAGAAAAAAAACAAAAGAACAGAGGAGGGAGAAGATTTACCCTGGAGGGAAACACAGAGAGTGTGAATAGTATATTGTCACTGTTGGGTTGATCGATGGTTCTGTGGTACAGATTGCAAGCCAAAGCTTTTATGAGATGGATTGGGACGGGGTGACTCACAGATCACAAAGGGATATGTAGGGAAATTTACCTAAACTATTTGTGATTCTTTGTCTGAAATCTTTGGACCAATTTGAGCCATCGGACCACATCGTCGCGCATCGATCGTGCCAAGATCTTCGTCGTAATCATCTCCTTGTAAAGTTTGATCGGGTTGGGTAGCAAGCACTCCATTCATCTCGTATCGCTACAGTTGATCGAGCTGAGCAGGAAGCATCGCTTTTGCGATGAGCTGGAACCACTGCAAGAGGTGATCATCGTCCGATCACCTGCCCTTACAACAAAGTTGCTTCTGATCATACCAAGCGAAAATTTGATGTAATGCAAACTATTGCTAGGTTGACTCTGGTTCTTCTGTTGCAAGTGTTTGGTGGATTGTATAGTATAGTACCCAAAACAAGGAAGGCAAGCCATAGCGTCAAAAAGGATCATTTTTAAAAGGATCTCGAGCACGCTAGAGAGTTCGAGTCGGAAGTGTGAATGTAAAGATGATTGCTCGGGTGTCCACTAACATGTACTGTTAAATGCCTTGTCGAACGACGTGCATTGCTGCTCAAAAACTCGGATCGAAGCTGCGCAATGCGCGATTTTGCAGAAACATCTATTGATTTATGTACGCGTCGACCAATCCGTTGTTTGGTGAATCGATCTGTTCATCTGTGCGTCATAGATCATCACATACATGTGCCGTTAAATGCCCTGTTCAATGGCACGCATCGTTTGCTCGAGCTCGGATTGAAGCTGCGCAATGTGTGATTGCAGAAGCGTCTATCGATTTATGTAAGCATCGATCGATCCGCTGTTTAGCGAGCCGATCTCTTCATCTCTATGTGATGATACACAGATCAACAGAAGAGATTCCAGAAGATACATGTGATGATACATAGATCAATAGAAGAGATTCCAGAAGATACATGTGATGGTGCAAGAAGAAGAAGAAGAAGAAGAAGAAGAAGAAGATGGGCGCCCACCATGGTCATGAATTTGAAACACCCACCTCCAAAGCACCCTAAATGCTATCCCCTCAGCTCTGTTCTGGGTCTACAGAGATTAGGGTTTTTGGAAACAGACCTCCTGGTTGAGCTTCATCACTTGCTTCCGGTTTTTCAAACAGTTGCAGGCTTCCAGAACAGAGCAATTAAGCGAGTGAACCCACTCTCGGATAGAACCCGCTTCCGCTTTTACCCTGAGAAACATCGGCTTCGATATATCTTCTCAACTTTCGAGTGATGTAAGGAATTTGGCAGTCATTTTCCTAGTTGGGTGCAGCATCATCCGCTTTTACTTTTGTATCTACTAAAATGCCCACATGAATGCTCCCCATGCAGGGATTTGAAACAGTTCTTGGAATGGAGTATGACAAGTGGGTCAGACAAACTGGGGATTTCCTTTCACTGTCAAAGGCCGTGGGAGATTTTGAAGGTTGGTGAGTAGACGATGACTCAAGCTAGGTGAGGATATGGCACGTGGAGTTTGGTAGGATATACTTTGCAGGGATGGATATTGTCGGAATGTCGAGCTCAGAGAGCCACAGAGAGATGTCTTTGGCCATTCTCGACGATTTGAGATTGCAAACCAATGTTCTCTTGAAGGTAGAAATGTTGAAATGCTTGAAAGATATCATTTTGGTGGAGAACCCATTGCTCCTACACGAATTTCTTCCCCGCCTCATGGATTTCAAGACAGATGGTGATGTTACGATTAAAACCTGCATTGCTCGGTATGTGAGTCTTACAGATCACTCCTCCACTTCATGAGTGGAAATTATAGACATGTATTTAGCCTAGCTGGATTTATCATATTTCTCCTGCTTTGTGATGCAATGTTAAGAGTTTGCAAGGTGCTTCCTCCATTGGGAGATTTTAATTAGCAGAAATGTACTGCATTTTTTTTTATCCTTTTATCTGACGAGTGGCATACGTATGCCAAAAGAACTATCCCAGAACGATAGATGCATAGCAGTTCCATCATAATAATGTTTCTTCAAATAAAATGCTGTACTGAATCAAAGATGTTGTCTTCCATCAGTACACAGTTGCATTGTTGATCACAAGATTTGAATCACCTCCAAACTCTCACATTCTCACTCTACATTCCATTCACAAGTCCATCACGATCATGGCCCGACTGTGTATGGAACCACATGCACATCAATACAATTTGGATAGCACATGACATGGATTAGAAGGGAACACGATGATGTCAATGGTTTCAATTTCAGGAACATATCATCATTAGAAGTCTTCTTTGTGTGAAACATAGCATTATCCATCATCAGAAGACTTCTTCAAATGAAAGGTAGTGCTTATCTATGATCCCACCTTCCATGATTTTTTGCACATATAATCAGTGGTCATTTGACTGGAATTTGGAGAATAGGGTTTTTTGATATTCATCAGGTACACTATAGTGGCATACCTGTATTGAGAAAACCATTAAGGCTGTAGGCATAAATCTTTTTCCAACACTTCTACTTACTTCTGTACAGAGTCATAGAAGAAGTCGGACTAAAGCACCTTCAACAAATTGTGGTCATGACTCCTGCACTTGTAGCTTTCTTAAATGACGAATCATCAACTGTGGTACAGTGTGCAATCTCGGCAAGTTCAAAATTATTCAGAAACATGTTTTTGGAGCTGGCGAAGCAGGTATATGCTATCAATTCGGATTTCTGATTCACTTCTGATGTAATGCATATTTTAAACGAAGTAACGTTCTGTGACAACATTTCTCTCACAATCTGGGATAATGTGATAAGGGCATATATTCTAGAAACGTGGACAAAATCCTCGAGGACGCTTGGCGATGTCTCATGAATCTCAAAGATATTATTAATGGCATGACTAAAGAAGTAAATACTGCTACAATCCATGAGATTATTGATGCAGTGTTTTGAAGCTTCTAATTTGCTAAACTTTTCTGTGCTTTTATTCTTCCTGTCGAGCCACTTCAGAACAAGAGTAATGGAAGCCAGCTACTGGCCATCAAGTTTATAGAGATGACGCTTATTCTCTTTACTCCTGATCCAAATGGGGATCCACAACCTCCAGCAGAACAGAATTGGGATGGTAACGACTTGCCACATATAGTTTTTATCCGTCTAAAACTGATCAAAACGTGTCACTGCTTGTCAGAAATCTTGGATTGTATCTGAAAGCACAAGTTTTTATTGACTAGGACATCACTTCAATAGTTCTTGGCTAGTTGGACACCCTGTTCTTGATATTGTACGTCTGCAACAGGAAGCAGATAGAGACCTAGCACATCTTCTTGAAAATCTTCAACCAGAACGTTTTCTCAAGATATCTGGCCCTGTTGCTATTGTTCTTGTGAATCGGTATGGTTTAAATTGAATTTTGTGGATGATAACCTTTTAAGTGTCTTATAAAGAAGTCTTGCTGTTCTTATGGAAAACTCTGCTTTTAGTTTGGCCTTTGTTGCAAAGCAGAGGTATGCCACTTATGACCGGATTGTGCCATTCTTGGCTGGAGTTTGGTCAATCTGTGAAGGGATGAGAGGACCACCAAGAGAAAGTGTTGTTCGTGCAGTAAAGAATGCACTTCTTAATCTCCTCAAATGTACACATACTGGTGCTATATTTGTAAGTGCTACCATCATGTTTTGTTTACAGGTGATTGCAGAGCTGCCTATCTCCTGCAGTGCCAGGAAATTTATATTATTAGTGTACTTATTCATCATTTATTGTAAGCATAGTTTGTTTGAAGCCTGGATCTGGCATATTTCCTTTTTTTTGGCTTATGGGGATATAGCTTTGAAGCGCATATCCTGTTCAGGATTTACAGACCACTGTTTCTGGACACTTATCTACATCTGTAAATAATTTTGGAAAGCAAGTCTTACTATTATTGTGGTGCTGCTTATTGTGAAGATACTAGAGTTGTCTAAAATCTGCCTTTTCCATTCTTTCGAAATATGCCTGTCTTAAATGTATCAGTTTATATCTAGAACAAAGTTTTTAAATTTAGTCTCTGAGATAAGGTCTTGGCTTCATCAATGTTGATTATTTCTTAGTTCCAAACAATTAGCTAGAATATCTAACCAAGGTTGTGGTATTGATTGGCAGTGGAGGGAGCAGTTAAAGTCAACTCTAAAGTCAATGAATTCTTTAGATGTCGCTGAAGCAGTTATTCGGCAGACTGAAAGAACTATTCGAAATGCGGAAAAGGCACGAACGTTTCGTGAATCACATAAGACAAAGGTTACCGCAACTTGTATTTAACTTGTAATTTGATTGAGCTTGTTTTTGTTCAAATATGATAACGTGCTTCATGGGATGTAGGATGGGCCATTACAACCACTTGACCATAAAAGGCCTTTGCTACAGAATGAGCGTGTATCAAACAAACTGGAGAAAAACTCCAGAAAGCGTATGCGTACTGTGTCAAATATTGTGGTTGAAGGCTTAGGAGATAGACAAGACAGTGGGGCTCAAAGTCAAGGAATGAACAATGAATCACATTTTCATTATGAGGTGTCACAATTGCGGCAGATGATTGATATAATTGGAGCATTGGCCGCAAAAGGTGCAAGAGCAATTGCATCAATTGAGCTACTGATCACAAGTCTCCCTCCTGATATGCTTGCAGATGTGGTCATTGAGAGCATGAAAAATCTACCATCTACAGCACCTGTTTTATTCTCTGGCATCAACGGAAGTGGAAATGCCGGAATAGCTTCAAATATTGGTATACAACCCTGTATGGTTAAATCTGAAAAGCCCTTGGAGGCAATAAGTTCAGCACTCAAATCAGAGACTCTTTCTCTAACAGAACATAGACGTAATCCGCTTAAGGTGAGAAAAGTGTTGCTAGGCTAACTCTTTCTCTAAGAAGATGGTAATATATATTTCTTTCTTTCTGCTAACAGAATGTAGACATAATTCATGTACGGTGAGACCTAATTCTTGCTCGTGAAGGTGTATGTCTTTTACCCAGATTTGCTTCTGTATTGTATCAGGATCCAAGACGGCTGGATCCACGTCGTGTAGCTAGTGTATCTCCATCTTTGATAAATGTTCCAGCCATGAATGAAGAGCTAGAAACAGATGTCCAAAACGTTGAACATGGAGAGCCAGTTTTAAAAGATGAAAATGTCAAAATATGCAGTAGCCCTGGCATTGATTCAACAATTCAGGGTTTGCAAGATGAAAACATTAAAGCATGCTGTGGTCCTGGTATCGATTCACCAATTCAGGTGCTGAAAGATGAAGATGTCACAGCACCTATTCCAGAGCAAATAAATTCTCCTTCTGGCATCAATGAGGTTGAAGGGCGCTCCAAAAGTCTCACTATATCCAATAATTCTCTGCATGATGCCAATATTCCTGTGTTGGATTCTTCACTTATGACACGAAATAATCTCAATATCTCACTGTCAACTGCTGTAAAACGGCCAACCCATCTGAGCTCTTCAGAAACAGAAGATCATCTGGAATTACTTGACTTCATGGACATTGCCGGAACGGAACTTGCTTTATCATCTGAACATGCAGGGGCATCTGCTATTGAAACAACAGATACTGTCAAGTCTGAAGGAGCACCTCCACAATCAGAAGCTGTCGTGAAACTAATGCCTGCTTTGTATCTTGACGATGATCAGCAATCAGCTTTGCGGAAGTTGATCTTGCAACGCATTATTGGAAACTATATGATAGCTGAAGCAGTCGGTGCTAAAGATTTACACTTCAGACTATTGGCTCGGGATATTGCTGTGGTAACCTTATGTGGTGCTTACTTATACCCTGTATGATTGACTGAAATATGTGATGCTTCCCCTTTTCTTGATTATTTTTACTGGTCTGGTTTTAGGCAGATGGGGATTATGAAGCTGTGAGTGTTTTGAAGGAGTACATACTTGCGGACTATATAAAGCGTAAGGTACATGAAGAAGCCTTTACATGTCTTAACATAATATATAAGCTCTCTCTCATCATTTTTCTTCTTTCTGTTTTTCTATTATGAAGGGCCATGAACTGGCGATGCATGTGCTTTACCAGCTATACGTAAAGAAGCTATTTCAAATGGATGAGTTGGATTCGGTGTCACTGGTTTATGAACATTTCTTCATTGCTGTGGTTCGTTTATGCTTTTCAATACATTGAGATTCTCCATATCTGGTATGGATAGGAAGTATTTTCATTTAGCCTGATATGGGAGGATCTTTGCAGGCAGAGGGGTTACGGGATACACTTCCACCTTCAGACAAGTCATTAAGCAAGTTCTTCTGTGAAGCCCCAATGCTTCCTGCTGTAGCGCTGAAGTTACTGGAATCCCTATGTAATCCAGTTGTGGGCAGTAAGCAAGAACTTCAGCCCTCAAGCAGTGATCAAATATCGCAAGGTTTAAGTGCTGTCTGGGTTTTAATATTGCTACGGCCTCCAATGCGCTCAGAGTGTTTAGAGATTGTGCTGAAGGTTGCTTTTTGTCCTGGTTTTAATTATGAACCAAAACTATCCGTTCTCCAGCTATCAATGCTTAGCCCCAGAGGTTTCCTTATGCATGTTTTCCTTGCAGTGTGCAGTTCATGAACTTGATGAAGTGCGGACAAAAGCAATACGTCTGGTACTTAGACCATTTCCTCATATATCTTTAGTGTCTAAAGGAAATTGGAGCCATACTGAACATCTATTACATGCTTCAACTAAGTTGAAAGAAATGGTTGGTGAGATGGCAGGTTTCCAAGAAACTTTATGATCTCCCCTATGCAAGCCAAAGGATAGAAGATTTCGCAACCAGCATGCTATATTCGGCTGTGGGAATGGAGGGAAGCATGAACCAAAAAACTATCCAGAGTTCAGGAGATGATGAAGGATTACTACAGCAGCCGATGGAACAGGTGTATTATTATGTCTCTGCTGAAACATCTATAAAAGGGAAAGTGTGCCCAATATTACTTAAGATGGGCTAGATAATTGTGTAGTTATTTTTTCATACTTGGGTCAGGATTGGGGCCTTCAATCTAGTTTGAAACTTTTTATTTATGTATATTATATTGATCTTCAGTTTGCAAAAGGAGAGGGTGCATTAGTTGCTGTTTCTGCTCCGGACATTCTAACTAGCGTTGGAGAGGATAGACAGAAAGCAATAAAGAATCCTATGTTACCACGCGAAGCACAACGATGCATGTCTTTGTATTTAACTCTTTGTACCAAGGTAATTCACATAAAAACTCAATACGAGTAGTAGCTTTCAGAACAATTTTTGTTGACAGTTTTTCTGTCAAAATGTTGCGTTTGACAGAAAATTTCACTTCTTTGGCAAGTATTCCACATTTACGAGTCTGCACCAAAAGCAGTGAGACAAGTATGTTCTTTTCTCTTTCCTGTATTATAATGTGTTTCCCCATCTTGACGTGCTCTTGAAGGGAGTCTAGAGTACTTATGCATTAAAGTTTTCTTGTATCTACTGCATGGACTAGTATGATACTTGATTGGTTGTTTGGAGCCATGAATAATGTGTGAAACCTGCCATATGGAATACTGTTTTTACATGGAAGAACGATTATGTTTAACCTCGAGGAGTCAATTGATTTTCAGGCAATTTATAGGAATATGCCAAACCTTGTACAAACAGTTGCTCCATCCTCACCTGAGCTTATACAGTTGATATCAGATCCTCCATCTGGCAGCAAGAACTTGATTATTTTGGTTGGTATCTCTTCTATGTAACATTTTTCTGTATCAATATGGTAATAGTGTGGATTGGTGGATATGCTTGAAGTACTTTGGCGTAGTAAGAAATACGATAATCCATTTTTATCACCCATTATTTTGGATTTGCTATGCTGAATAGAGACATTCATGTGTGCGCTAAATTTACACTGAGGCTGCACACCTGTGACTAGAATTCTAGATAATCAGGGGTTCGTGATTCAGTTTGTTGAGGCTAATTCATGGAGAAATGTTCTGTGTCAGATGCTGCATTTATTGACCGAAAGAAATCCACCATCGCCTGAGTTAATTGCTACAGTCAAACAGCTATACGAGTCCAAAACAAAGGTATTTCTGAATCCTGATGGGATGAAACATCATGAACTGATATGTTTTTTTAAAATTTTGATTGGCTATCATCAGGATGCAAGACTCTTAATTCCAATTTTATCATCCCTATCAAAATCTGAGGTAGCAGGGATGCAGTTATTACTTTCTTTCGTTTTTATAAATGCAATAATATTCTTCAGGTAATCTAAGTAATTTGTGTGTGATGAAGGTTCTGCCTGTTTTCCCACGTATCGTGGCCCTTCCGTCTGAAGAATTTAAAGATGCCTTGGATCGCATTCTTCAAGTATTTGATTCTTTGCTGATATACGAATGCTGCACAGTGCCATCACCTGTGAATTTCTCTCATGTGCCGCCAACATTTTATTTAGGGTTCGGTTCACACTGGTCCAGCTTTGACACCTGTAGAGGTCCTTATTGCAATCCATGAGATTGATCCAGAAAAAGATCAGATTCCTCTGCCCATGGTAGGTCTTTTGCCAACAACTAAATCTCTAAAATTCCATTTCCTATTATTGTTTTTCTTGGTTTATTATTGTGGTGATGGTTGCATTTTTGTCTGTTCTTTTCTTAACAACTTTATCAAATTTTTAATGTCCAAGAAAACAGCAGCTTTCCTTATATCAATCCTTTAGTTACTTTTGAATTTACATCTAATCTAAGGATTACATTTCTTTTGTAGGTGAAAGAGGCTTGTGCGATCTGTTTTGAACAACGAACAGTTTTCACACAGCAAGTCTTAACTAAGGCGCTCAACCAGCTTGTAAGTTATTCTGCACTTACTAAGTCTAATATTAATAGTTTTTGTCGTGAAATATCATGTGATAAAAAATAGTTCATATGACAACGTGTATATCTATGAGCTCAAAGAATGTCATTGCTTTTCTCTTTTAGGTGGAGCAGACACCTGTTCCAATGCTCTTTATGCGAACTGTAATGTTGGCACTTGGCTCTTTCAAAACCTTGGTAATTGTAATGTTATTGATTCTGATAGTTTGGAGCAGAAAACTTCTTTAGGTACCCAGTTTTTCTTTCTTGATTAGTAAGTGTATTACTGCAGGTAAGATTTGTCATGGAGATTCTTTCTCGACTTGTAACCAAGCAGGTATGGTGACTCGTATGCTCATGACATAAGTGAAAGTGGTTACACATATAAGGGAGAAACCTGAGAAAAATGTGAATGAGCAGAACCCATTGTCTTATCAGATTCTGGATGGAAAAAAGAACATTGGAATCGCCTTTAGTGGAGCATGCATGCATCATTGATTGCATGAAGGGAAAACTGACATTGATCTTGTAGTTCATCTTTGACCTTCAAACGGAAGATTAGAAAGAAAACCTATCCAGCTGATTGCTGACACAAATGCGATCCATTCTATTAGTTGTGACATGAATTCATAGCCAACCTTCTTGCAGGGACATGCTAGCTTATTGTTTCTGTATTGATATCACTATCAGTACTCGAATCCATTTAACTACTCTATTAGACCACATTAGTCAAGAATTGAACTAATTGCCACAAGCTTTACCACTACAGCACAGGTGCTGTAATTTCACCTAGATATAAAGAAGACAACAATGAATCCACCTTGTTGCTGGTCTTTCAGATTTGGAAATGGCCAAATTTATGGGTTGGGTTCCTCAAGTGTGCCACTCAAACACAGCCGCATTCCTTTTATGTTCTATTACAGGTATCCCTGTCATCATATCATGTGAAGTATAACGTCAAGATGAACATCTTTGCACGTACAAAGTTTTCTGAACTTCATGCTGAATTGGTTTATGATGAACAGCTACCAGCCCAACAGTTGGAGAAGGCGTTAAGCAAACACCCAAACTTACGAGCGCCCCTAACAGCATATGCTAGCAAACCAAATGTTCGGAATGTTTTACCAAGGTAGATACATGTGTTTGATTGATCATGGGGTAGTGAGACATGTGAAGGTGTGCTTTTACCAAGAACTTTTTCTTCTTTTTTCTACATTCTTGTCAGGTCAGTACTTATTGTCTTGGGACTAGTGCAAGACGGATTACCTTCTGAGACGATGGCTGCTAGCTATATTTGTCCAGATGTTTCAGCGAAGAATGACATTGACATCAATAGAGAGATTCCGGAGCCTACAACAATGTGAGACCCAAGCATTTTGTTTTGTTTTGGGGGTGGAATTTGCAGATGAGGCAATTGCATTTTTGAGTACTAGCTATGAAAAACTGTCCGGACTGTTCCCAGTTTTTTGTTGTGCACCCACTGTACATTTCTGTAACCAGCAAAATGAACCAACCATGTGGAACTTTCATCACCAATGTCTAGGTTTTTTGATCCAAAAAGCTCTACAGTACTGATCCTGCTAGATTTTAGTCAAACTGCATGCTGTAAACAGAAATTTCAATACCTGTAATATATGAGGGTGAATCAGACAGATGGGCGTTTGTGCAAAACCAGTTTTAAATCTCAAGCTGATGAAATATGTGTACCATTGATCAATCTTCTGGTATTTTCGGACAATTGGAGTCTAAAAGTGATCGTTAGACACAACCTCTGATGAAATCTAACTATATATATTGTAGTGCTTTGACGCATTGTCTCTAGTTGAGATTCTTTGTGTTGTATCCTGTCGTGTCGATATATGCCAATTCATCGCATAACAAAGGACATCAAGCATGATCATCTGGAGTAATCATAGGATCGTCTCGCTTTGGAGATAATCCTGAAGTATGTATCCCAGCCTTACAGCGAAGGATTGGTCATGATTAAATTCAAGCAGCATTGCAAGTTCGCTGAGGCATTGTGATGATTTAAATGATGAGTCGGTGGGCAGAACTGGATTTCCTGGAACCATCTGTACTCTCGAGTTCAGACAAATCTAAACAGAATGATGGTGATCAATTTGGGGGTGATCGGATCCTGAGGATCACGGGCCCTGGCCGCAATCATATCAATCGCCAAATGATTTGAAGCCCATGAAGATGATCGATCATATATAGGCTGGTCCTACGGGATCTGCCAAGACGTACATGGAGCTTCTTTTCCCATGGCAGGTAGCAGAGACCGCACATTAGGGTTTTGTTTGGCCTTCCTTCTTCCATGGAGATCATCAGCTCCATGAATCCTGGTCACCATTGTTGCAGCCAAAACCCTAGAGCACTAAGGCTTCAGAACCGCCCTAGAGCTTGTGCCCTAAAACCCTAAATAAGTTAAACCTGCCTTCTGCCATGGAAGGTGTCGATCAGCCGCTGCTGATCATGCAGCTCATGAGCAATCATGTGCTGAATCACGGTGCAAGCTGCTGCAGGGGGAGCTACACATATCGCCGCCCACTGCTACACTCCATCTGCATCATAATCCTCTGCTTGATCACGTCCTCCATGGGAGCTGCATGCACCCTAACCCTAGTTCATGGTGATCAACGCCATGACCAGCTGCTGCAAGGTAAGCACAATGTAAGAAAGAAACACGACATCAAAAACCTGCAGCCCAGTAGTGCATCAATGAATGAATGAATGAATCAATCAATCCGCCCTGTTGCTGAATCGTCTTCAGTGCGGGCACTAGCTAGAGACTTCAAATTGCTTGTGTCGCTGCGGCTTTGATCCCAGCCCCATGAATCCACAATCCATAGAAATTGAGCAGCAATATATTGGACCCTAATAATTCCATTCCTCAAAATCTTTCGCTCCTTAGCTAGCTATGCGATCGCTTTGCACGAATAACTCCTCAGATTCCCGAATCTATGCTTGATCTGCAGATCATTCAAGGCAGTTGATTGATGCTGGGCCCACTACAGCGTCTAGTTCTACTACTACTACTACTACTACTACAGTTGCTACTACTACTACTACTACTGCAGTTGCTACTTCTACTACTCCTCAACATGTGCAGCAATCCCCACCAGCTACTTACAAGGTATAATTCATGAACATGGAGCCCATGATCAAATACTGCATTGGGTATGTGCAGGGAAATTTGAATTTCATGAGTTATTCCACTACTTGCAGCTGCATGTTAGTAATTGTTGCCTAATGATAAGCTTCAGGAGGGTGGGAAAAAAAAACAACCCTCCAGAGCTCACTGATGATCAGTTCCTTGATCATCTCAGGCAATCCAGCTAAGATTAGAAGTGTACTGGGCAATTAGCTGATGAATATACTCTAACTTAGGTTGATGGGCTGTTTTACAAGCGTCTTGGGCTTGATGAATTTGCATGAAATGGATTGAACATGTCGAAACTTACCGATCGGTACTGTTACACATCTTTGCCGATGATTTGTCCCAATCCAAATCATTCTGATCCGAATTCTTCTGTCTTATAGTGCTTGTGGGCGATTTCGACGCCTGATTGGCAATCATCTCTTGATCTTTTGAGCTCATTTGCCAGGTAATTACTGAGATAATTACCAGTTCCTGCGCCAGGAGGCTGCTCGTGGTGAATCGCCATGGAGGTTTAAGCACAGCAGCTGCTGATTCCTCTCAATTCCGTTCTCCGATTTATAAGTCCACTGATTCTAATTCCCCTCCTGATCCAGTAGTCAATACCATGATCAATTCCTCCGCCCACCAAAACCGCTCAATTGCACACAATAATTACTTCCGTTTCTCGGATTACAGTGGACCCAGAACCCATCCTCCACACAACAATTAAAACATAATATTGTACAATGTACAGATACTAGTGCTGCCTCCAATCCGTTTGTTATTCGTTGATCAGTACCTTCTTCTTTCATCTGCTCAAGTGAATCAACAAATAATTCAGATCTTTGAAGCTCATTTGAATCGAGTTGATCAACTAATAATTCTCCTTGTATCTCATTTGAATCAAATTAATCAACAAATGATTCAGACCTTTGTTACTGCTCATTTGAGTCAGATTAATCAACAAATAATTCTCTTTGTAGTTCATTGAATCAAACTAATCAACAAATAATTCAGATATTTGTAACTTAATCAAATTAATCAACAAATAATAATTCTCTTTGTAGCTCATTCGATTCGAATTAATTGACAAATAATAATTCTCTTTGTAGTTCATTTGAATCGAATTAATCGACAAATAATAATTCTCTTTGTGGTTCATTTGAATCGAATTAATTAACAAATAAGAATTCTCTTTGTAGCTCATTTGAATGGAATATTAATCAACAAATAATAATTCTCTTTGTAGCTCATTTGAATCGAATTAATCAGCAAATAATAATTCTTTTTGTAGTTCATTTGAATCGAATTAATCAACAAATAAGAATTCTCTTTGTAGCTCATTTGAATCGAATATTAATCAACAAATAATTCTCTTTGTAGCTCATTTGAATCGAATATTAATCAGCAAATAATTCTCTTTGTAGCTCATTTGAATCAAATTAATCAACAAATACTTCTCTTTATAGCTCATTTGAATCAAATTAATCAACAAATAATTCTCTTTTTAGCTCATTTCAATCAAATTAATCAAATCTTTTTAGCTCATTTCAATCAAATTAATCAACAAATAATTATCTTTGCGGTTCATTTGAATGGCTACTACGATTCCTATCGAGTCAAATCTCAGCTATGCAACTAGAAGACAATTTGGGGAAGAAAGAACAGGCTAAATTTTATTAATTTAGAGAACCCATTTCTAATCGCTAAAACATCAGACTGGCAGCAGAAAACTTTGCTTGGTACATGGTATTCCTATTATTCCTTATTTGAATGCTGAATGCCAGTACTGTCATCAAACAGCACAGATCATAAATTTCAAATCACCCCAGTGCTGGTTACAATCGAATCCTTCAATTATCAAAGCTTTTGAATTCCCGATTTACAGTTGATGTAATTTGATGAAGAAGAAGTTTGATGATAAACCCTGCTAGGTCATTGGACCCTAAACCTTTTGAAATCCCTTGGGGAGGATTAAATACAGTTGATGTAATTTGATGAAGAAGAAGTTTGATGATAAACCCTACTAGATCTTTGGGCCCTAAACCCTAAACCCTTCAACCCACCTAGACCTTTCTTTGGACCCTAAATCCTGCATCTCTCTTGAATATACAACTAGTTGAAGCAGACATGTCCGATCTGAGACGCGAAATGCTATATTGTCGAGATCAAGGTGCAGTGTATGTATGCAATATCGGTGTCCTCGACAACAATTTTGTTCTTATTTTGAGCTGCTGATAGAACACTACTTTGAGCTGCAGTGTATGTATGCAATATCGGTGTCCTCGAAATTGAATCGGAGTTTCCGATTGAATCCAACTGAAGCATTGCTCCAAGCAGCAAATGCATGAAATGATTCTGAAAGCTCAAATCCATTTGATTCTTTCGATTCTTAGCTCGATTAACTCTCCATCACAGCTAGCTTTCATCAAGGGCTGTGGTCAAAGCCTGCAGCAGATCACCAAAGTTTTTGTCTTCGATCTTTCGAAAACGTAAGCAAAACTATGCTCGTTTGCATCGAAATTGCATCGTTTGCCCCGATGCAAAGTTAATGTTCCTTTGCATCAAAAACTACGGCTGCGATTAGGGTCAAAATCTGTGTCAGGTACAATAAATCAGCAATCTGTACCACAAACTTTGGAAGCTGCAATTTCTTCTTTGATCTTATCTACAAAGCTTGTCAAAACGATGGCTTTTTCAGACGGTTGGTAGTTACAGCAACGAATCTGAAGCCCAAAAATCAGCTAATTTTGGAAGCTCTATGGAAAGCCAAGCTCATCATCCTCAAATTTGGACTCTTGCACATGAAGCTATGGATCCATCTTTTTTCACAACAGATCGATCGTAGACGACATGTTTTCTGGGTGCGCAATCAACCCCTTACCGAAATCGGATGCTCTAGAAACAGATCGATCGAGCGGATAGCAGGCTGGGAATTCAAATCTCAGATTATCGCAGAGGACTCCAGATTTAGCGGAGCCGGATCACGTGTTTCATCTGACATGGGTAGATCGGAGGATCTCTCTGTCGGATCTCGATGGGCTAACAAACAAAGCGTGTACGAATGACACAGCTGCAGACGTTGTCTGGCTCGCGGGCTACAGACAGACTGGCACGGCATCGGCGATATCAATGGGAATCGATTCCGGATCGATATCCACGCGCCAGGTGACCTACCTGATGGAAGCAGCTTTTATCAGGATCCATCGGCAATGATCACGCTTGCGTCCGACTGATCGATCGATCCAAACCATCTGTGCCGTGCTAATCCAACTGCACGCAGCTCTGCGCTCCGTGGCGTCGACAGGCTGCGATCGTCGAGCCGCTAAACTTCATGGCATTCGGGGCACATTCATTTATTGCGAAGACGAGTCCGATTAGATAACTCTTTCTAGATAAGCGATGAAGTCGAGCCTCCATAACCCATCACCAAAGTTGTCGACAGAAACACAGATCTCTTATGTCTGCTGGCCCTTTCCTCCTCCCGACCATGCCTCCCAATGCTCACATCAATGATGTCCGTTGCTGACTGACCGACTTGACCTCGTGGAATTCAAGAGGAAGGCAATTGAGTGGGTGGTAAAGTTTCCTTCTTCCTCCTCATAGATCTTGGGAGTCTGGCAAAGAGGAAACGTTCGATTGACGAGTACAACGTACCTGGCGATACTTGCAATGGTGTCTCCACTTAGCTCAGTTGTGTTGAGTGAAGAAGGAAGCTTCACACAACTTTGGATTCCCAACTTTCTGTTCTGAGAGCTTAAAAATCCTTTGCTTTTGTATATGTGCTACGGATCTAGCTAGCTCTCCATCCACGCGAGAATGGCAGAATCCAAAATCCAAATTGTGCTCACACAATTGAGAACTAGTTAGCTGGTAGAGACTTACACACACCCATATTTCTCTTCTGTATTGAAAATTCACCTAGTGACAGATCACTCAAGGTTTTACCCGGTAATACAGCGAATCCAATTCCATCTCACATTTTCCCTCGCTGTGAAGCCGCTTTGGGATTGTCGTCATCATCCTGCTGGCAGCTGCAACCAAATGAACACAATAGTGAAATCTTGAGTCAGAAATAGATCTTTTTTTCTTTCTGGAAGGTTTGTGTAGGTACAATATATTGCTTCAAGCATCTAAACCACAAAAAGAAAAAAAGGAATCAATATATTTCTCCAATATGTGACCACTATTTTCTCCAAAATTGCTAGAATTGGCCACAGATGTTTCTAATTAACATTCACCTCGCATGTTATCATAAAACCCATTGGATAAATTTTACAAAACACCCAACGTCCTCTTTAACATTGCATGTTGAGTTGCTGGGAGGATGGAGCCATGGCGGAATGACAAGTTCAGATGACAATGCTTTCCCGAATCTTAGTATACAAGAATCATTAAATCATAATACTTTATGCTGATGCCAAAAAAAGACCCAGATCTCAACGCTTCTCATCCTATCATACACCTAATGAATCGAGGCCTTGCCGGAAACCAAGTTCCTGCTTCAATCGGGGTAGACCATCCAATCCACGATATTCAGCAAGTATTTCCTGAAAATCAAAAAACAAAACCAACTTTAGATTCACACTGATCCATTAGTCAAATGTCTTTAACATGATCACCTTTCCACATCACTAAATACAAAATTCTAATTAAAACACCAATCAACATTTGTTCAGAATAATATCTACCAGGAATTTTATCAGGTTTCCAAACACTCTTTGTCAGGTTTATTTTTAATTACCCGAATGCCCCATATTGTATTTTTATTTAACAAGCTTGATCAGCCATTCATTTAATCATAACTATGCCCATATAATTTTGATTAAGCCTAGCTAGCTCAACCATGACGGATGTTTTCATAATCTTTGAAAAGCGACAACAGATAGATACACGAGCCAACATTGCAACATACAAATCTCAACATCCTTAAACAATAGAAATAATGTAATCACAAATAAAAACCTCAGCTGCCCTCCTTGCTTGCATCATCAAGTCTCCATCCTCTTCAAACCGTGCTAGCGAGAACTCAGCTAAATGCCCAGATTGTTGCTTTCCCAATAGATCTCCAGGTCCTCTTAATTGAAGATCTACCTCTGCCAAATGAAACCCATCATTGCATTCTTCTAGGACTTTTACTCTCGCAAGAGACATTGATGATGATGTCAAAAGAAGACATGTAGATTTCCTCATCCCTCTCCCCACACGTCCTCGTAACTGATGTAGCTGAGCCATCCCATACCTTTCAGCATGCATTACTACCATCATTGAAGCTTCTACGATGTCTATACCCACTTCAATGACCGTGGTTGCCACAAGCAATTGTGTCCTTCCAGACTTGAAAGCTTCCATTGCTTCTTCCTTCTCGACTGGTTTGAGCTTACCATGCACTATTCCACAATTGTAACCCTTAAACTCTTCAACTATCCTAGCAAAATCTGTAGTTGCTGCTTTGATATTGGGCAGATCTTCAGATTCATCGATGATAGGATAAACTATGAACACCCTCCCTCCACTTTCTAGCTCACTGCGGACCATCTGAAAGAAAATGAACACAGACTTCCAGTTATAAATTTAAGAATGTTATGACATAGAAGGCTATATGTGTTCTTATACAGACTGACCTTAAAAGCTGTGTATAAACCCTCTTCATTGCTTAACATGGCATAAGTTTTTACAGGAATCCTTCCAGGAGGCAATTCATTAATCTGACAACAGGAGAAAGATGCTATCATTTGTCCACGGATAAGTGTAAATCATAAAACCGTCTTCAATCAGATTTATAATACACACCTGGCTCAATGCCATGTCTCCATATAGGGCAAAAGCAAGTGTCCTGGGTATGGGAGTAGCTGTCATTGCAAGAAAATGAGGTGCTCTACCTTGAATAAGTGTGCCATTATTGTCTTCCTTACTGATTGATTCAGTTTTGGTTCCTTGGGAAAATATCAACGACCCCTGTAAAACAGACTATAGAAATGTAAAAACGATTGTTGTCCAGCATCACCATCTCCCAAACCCTTTCATAGTATAGACCTTGTTTTGAAGCCGCATTCTTTGCTCAACTCCAAACCGATGTTGTTCATCAATCACAGCCAAACGAAGGGATGCAAACTTTACACTGCTTGCAATCAAGCTGTGTGTTCCAACTACCAAATGTATTTCTCCAGATAACAATCCCTGCTTAAAACTTCCACATGTAAAGAGGAATAGTATGACTAATGTTCGGACCATCATTTCCTATCATCTAGTCAACAGCACATGACTTAGGGACTATCAAAACATAGTCTGACCTTACGGATAAGACGAGCTTTAACTGCTGGCACAGAACTCGTAAGCAAAGCTACTTGCGGGCGACTTTTCTCGTCTAAATGTTCTAGAAAAGCAGAAAATCTTATATATTGTTGCCTTGCCAAAAATTCTGTTGGCGCCATCAAAGCTCCCTAGAAAATGCAGATTTGAGAGTCTTCTTCTGAATACATGTATGATTTTGTCCCTTGTTGAGAATTCAGAATACAAGTACAGGTCTTAAAATTTCCATATTTTATCCAACCTGAAATCCAGCATCAATAACTTCCAAAAGGGCTAGAAATGCTACAATAGTTTTCCCACATCCGACATCTCCCTGGAAACAATATTTCATTCATTTTCTTTTAGGAAGAAACTAGAACAAAAGAATAATCAATTTTGAGATATATGTGTATCATCAAGTTTTAATGTGCATAATTTCAAAACCCTTTGCATATGCGCATATATTGTTAACAATAACAAAATATATGCATAAAATAATACATAACAGCAGAAAGAAATTCAAGCCAATACCTGCAATAGACGGCGCATTGGCACAGGTCGTTGTAGGTCCCACATGATCTCTGAGACGGATTTGAGTTGTGAATCTGTCAACTTATAGGAAAGGGATTCCAGCATTTTCAATGTCAGTGGAGCCCATTTTTCCATTGGCAATGTACCAACTTCACTATGCGTTGACGGATCATCCAGTCCAGCTGCAGCAAGGTGGGTATCAGCCAATATCTGTTTCTCAAGCAGGAGCCCTAGCTGCAAATTTACACAAAAAGTGTTTCACGACCTCAACAAGACAACCTTGAATGAGTATCCAATGAAAACCATATTTTACATTTCCTGCACAGACATCTTGCTATAGATGCATTGCCCATGCAAGAGAAAGAAATAAATGTCTATCTCAAAAACGTTGGCTACGAGAGATGCATAAAACAGTTGGCTTCAAGAGATATTCCTTTGTTACTCTTTATAACATCATTTAGCAATTATATTTCTTGTTTTACCATGGTTGGTTCTTTGATTCCTTCCACAGGACATAGAGTGGATCAGTATACATGTGAGTAGTGGGTAAACATATTATTGGAGGATGACTTTAGTCCATAAAATTTACAATCATAACACCATGTGACAACGCATTCACATAGAAAGCTAATTGAATTAACTCTAAAGGTGGAGCTAAGTTCATAGCACATAACAATAACGGTGACACAAACAGACAGAGAGAGAGAGAACCTGCAAATAAAAGAATTCGTCAAATACAAATCGTTGGCGGCCTTTCTCAGCAGTTGCCAGGGTTGGAGGACAATGTATTGCAATATAAGCCTAATAAAACAGCATATAATTCACAGCCATTATTTAATATAGTAAACTTTCAATTACTTTCTGCTCACAGAAATCAAGAACGCAGCCCTCATATGAAGATTTTTGCTAAATAATATCATTTAAATCCTCTATTTGGTGCAACTCCATCAACTCATTCTGTATCTGTATAGTTGTTTTTCATAAAGATGACTTGTGCATAGTTATAGTCTGTTTACTTCTGTACCTGACGTAACTCCATCAAGTCATACTCTGTCTTATACTTGTCCGGGAGAGGATCAATATCGAATGGCAAATCTGAAAGAACCCTATTTCGAAGACAGAATAAGAAAATCATAGCGCCAATTCAAGCCTCAAGATTTTCTAAACTTTCATAATGCTTTCACCTCACTTTTGTATACATGATTCAATCAGTTTGGCATCAAGACTTCCTTTTGAAGGGTACACAGGATATATCTTCTCTTTTTGTTCACCTATTTCTAGCTCATCTTCACTGCTAACAAGTTCCAGATTATAATCCTTGACTTCAAAATGGTTTTCCTGATCCATTGCCTTGACCTGAACAGAAGAAACACTTCCAAAATAAAACTGAAAGTACTCCAGACTATATTATGACATAATAATTGAAGACACTAACACCCAAGAAAGACACGGGTATTGATAACAATCAACTAGGGCACATTGCCCACAAATTCTCAAACGCAAATCCAAATACAAATTGTCAATGTGCCTACTGAGGAAAGTAGCCACGATCATTAAGTGATACGATCAAATTAATATCGGATATGACCTTGGGAGAGTCCATTTAGGTACAAATCAATTCAGGCATCATAGCAATCACCCAAGATGTTGAATCTGTCATTCATAATCTAAAATGAAATCTACAAATGCAGATCCTGTTCCAAGTTGAAGGCATACTCCATGGATAAATGACATAGTATATTTTTCTTTCTCAAGCAAAACGGAAAAAGTTTTTGGAAACAATCCGGTGAGCACACTGACCTTACCACTAACTGCAGCATAAGCACCTAAAGGATACTTTGAAGCTACTTTAGTAAGAAACCATTTGCTTGCATAGCGTGCTCCTCTGAAGAATTTCTTGATATGCAGCGTAAGTGCACCTTTCACGCCCTCAATATTTCTAGTTTCTACAATGGATTGTGACCCAGGACTTGGAGTTTGTTCTGGTGTACTGGAAATAAGTACTTCAACTATTCCCAAGCTAGATTTGCTATAAATCCTGAACATAAACCAAGTAACAAAAGATATGAATATGAATACTTTTTTATGCTGATTTCAAGTTCTAGCATTATTTTCATGAAATTCCTAATCTATAAATAAGATCAGTTCATTATGGTAGAAACAAACCAACTTCTACATTCACATAACAGAACAAGACGAAAACAAAATCTTTCCACTAAGTTCAAGTTTTCTTCTTTACTCAGCAACCAGTATAGCCATATTCTACTTCCCATCTAATTTTTTTCGTTACATAGTTTCTCCCAGAGCACAGTAAAAAATTAAACCCGAAGATAACAAACTTTCACTTGTAAAGTTTATAGGTATAGATCATCAAACTTGGGAAATGAGCATTAAAACTAGTTGCAGACTTGTATGGCTAAAATGGCAAAGAAACCTATCCCCAACTACCTTGAGGACATTATTTTTCCAAAGAACGTGAGATATTGGCCATCCTCCACTATTTGTCCAGCTTGAAGAAAGTTCAAATAAGTTCTCGGATAGTGTTGCAGAAGCTTTCGCATCTATTCAAATCATGAAGAAACAACATTATAAATGAGTAAATAGAAACACAAACAAAGTTCAAGAATATATATAGTTGGAAAATTCATTTCAATGTAAGTACCATTGTTGCACTGTTAGTTGCTGCAAAACTCACACAAGACTCCTCAATTTATACGTTTTGGTGAGATTTGGTAGCGTTTAAAAGTTTACCGCTCAACATTCAACCCAAACACATGGATATTATCTACACCCACGAATCCAGGATTCAAATATCTCACCGTGTAGAAACCATTCTCTTCCAGTCGTGATGACATATAAGGCGTCAGGCTGTCCACTAAACAGATGGGTTTGTTAAGCAACCAGCTCTCGTATGATTGGCTAGGTCTGACTACTTTAGTAGTTTTCCTTGTCTTTCTGACTTGAGTAATCGTACGTCTCCCAACTTCTGCTTTCTGAACTTTAGATCCACTCTCCACAACCCCTTGCATCTGGTTCGCACATGGTTGTAACATAGAACCTCTGTCATTATTGCTTCTGTCATCAGAAATATTCGAAGGGAAACATGGGGTTACATCTACTCCTGTGTTTGTACAACCATAAAGTTCCACAGGATCACTGCAGCCAAAAACTATCGCTGGATGAGAATTTCGGCGCAAAATATCGATGAGATCAGTGTTCCTGGAATTTTCATGTCCAGAATGTGTCTGCAGTTCTCGGCTCGCCTCCAGAAGGGCCGTGTGTTGATCTAAAAGGTCCTGAATGCAGTTGAAACCAAGTACTGTACACACCTACAAAAGAGCATGGAGGTTTGTGTAAACTAAACCAAATTTGTCACAAAAATATCCAGTTGACGTTTACAATTCTAAGAGGAAACTGGATGCTCTTTTCTTGGATCCAATAAAGAACTCCAGTAGATGTTTAATGGACAAAAACAGAATGCACCAATTATTTACCTTATCAAGCAGTGAAACCCTTGCACTCACATCCAAATCGTCATAGTTCTTTGCTGTATTTGATAGAGCAGCTAACGTTTTTTCTGCCTCTGAGACATTTTCAAGTGACAAAGCAGATAATCTGGATGCTAGAAACTCATTAAATCTGTAGGATGGACGCATTTAAAAGTTAGCAATTTCAGGTCTTTCTGGAAACCAAAATAATCTGATATATCCTGGCATATTTCATACCTTTTCGTTTTCCCCGCAGAATTAAGAAAACCATGTTCGGCCTCATAAACAATTGCCTTCTGCAGCAGTTCTTCATCATTTCTCTAAATGTATGTACAAGCAAATTTTTAACATAAATTTCAAAGCGCAACCAAGTTTTGTCTGGTTATCATTGCTACGTAACCCTATGGAAAAGTTTGTAAAGAGAACGTCTTTATTGGCCTGATTGAGAGAATGACGCTAAACCTATAAGCTAGCATTCATTGGTAGCATTATGCAGACACTCAGGATAGTGAAGAATGTGTAGATGCATTATTCAGATTATCTGACAATCGGGAGAAAATCATCTCAACACAAAACATCCAGAATACCTCGTGCATATCCAAATGTCTTATTACAAATGAATTGACTTGTAAAGTGAATATAGAAATAGCGTTGCTCAGAATAGACAAACATGATAGAAGTTATACACTGAGTTTTACGTTCACAGCACTATCACTAATAGATGGTGTGACAACTTCAGCTCCAAAATGACCTAAAGGTACGCCAGTAACTGCATCAATAAAGAACCAATTTGATTAGTCATCTCTAGAGATGTGTATGCCCCTTATCATACATGAAAATTAGTAATCCAATGTGTTGCATCACTATGCCCTTTATCATACATGAAAATTAGTAAACCAATGTTATGCATCAATAGGATTTTCAATTATATTGAGCAATGATAATAGCATTCTACCCCAGGCCAGAATCATCACTTTTTGCTTGAACAATTTCATGTGAACCTACTCTCATATACCCTAGAAAGCAGTTCACATGTCTACAGAGAAAAGATACTACCAGCTCTTGGAGCATGTCATGATTTACCACAGTGCACATCACACTTGCAAACTAATTTACACAGATGAGCCCAGCAAACAGTAAGATTACCCTTTACTTATTCAGATTTAAAATATGACCATAAATGAAGTTACACCTTAGGTGTCCATGAGAACTCAGCATATGCAAGATTAAAGCTGCATCTATGAAGTCCTTTTTTATTTCCGATCCATATACACATTTGCTTAAATATGTACAATTTATCCGTCAAAACTAGTATATTAGGTGGATTTTCCTGATAACTGTAATTTGTTGCTATATGTCACAGAAGAAGAAGGCACCTCTTGTACTAATCCTTGCATGAGAATTAGGCGGTTTGGGGACGATAAGCAGAGGAAGGAACAGCCGATAAATAAAGAAGCCACAAAAACTCTTCGGATAGGAGTGTGGTCCTGTGAAAACTCACAGAAAAACAAGGAGATTAGGATGTTGAAGGGAGAAGAATTACCATAATGATGACAGAGAAAAGGTAAACTAACTTGATCCAAGGAAAGTTCTCTGATTAGAATGCAACCCTGCAGAAAAAGCTGAAGGAAAGTATCTATGCGTGGGACAAGGAGAACAAAAAAGAAAAGGATATACAATTTTTGTACGACTAGCAACACATTAAGCAGCAGCAATTCTGATTAGGCGTTTTGGTGAAGTTCATATATAGCCACATTTTACCAGGATACAAATACAAGTTTAAAGAGAAGACCAACCTGAAGCGCGGAAAACCTTCCGGTATGAGTGCAAGCTTGTGGATAAAGCTGTGAAATGGCAAACAGGAAAAAACAATGAGGCTAGTTTCTATGTACACGCAGAAAACAAAACAAAAGGACCTATAGAAATGTGCTGTAGCATGATGCCAGGGTCCTACATTTCAACAGAGCTGATATTACATGATTCAGCTAAGAGGCATAAACCCCGACATCCATCCGTGACATAAGGATTGGGATGTGAAGTACCTGATCAAGCAAAGAGAGTACAATCCCTTGGGGTGGGAGGGGAAAAGGGAAATTTTGTTGGAGCACAATCAGATACTATGCTATGAAGCATGTGGTAAAGAGGAAAACAACATGAAAACCTTACCAAAAAGAAAAATCGAAAAGCGGTGAATCGGAACAGGCATGCCAAAACCATGAGATATCATGCTTTGGAGGCGGGGGAGGAGACAGATTCAAATGCGCGATTCAGAATGCAGAGGGAACGAACCGGAAAATTGTGTTCGTTTATTTCTTCTGTTAAAGGGAGAAACTTGCGCACAACACAGCAGAAGAAGGAACGCAATCGGCGGTGACAAAAGGTAAAGAAACGAAAAACGACGGAATTGAAGCAGGCAGAATGTGTCACCTGAGCTCTGCATGTGCTCGACGGAGGAGGAGGAGGAGGAGGAGGTCGTAGCAGCAGCGATGGCGTCCACGTATCCTGCACAGAAAAGCTTCATCGGACAAAGAAAGCGGAAATTCCTTTTTCATACCCCTCTACACTGACTCTGCTCTCTGGAATCTCTCGCATTCGATCTGGAATCTC
>JBBBWG010030309.1:59178-81822 GCA_037176905.1 Azolla pinnata | reverse complement strand
TTCAAGTTCTTCTCTGTAAAAGAAGTTTGTTGCAATTCCTTTGTATCAAATTAACTAACACCAACCATATATTGCCTACTGCCATTCCGAATTCGGGACAAGTCTCTCTCCTTTGCGCACATATTCAGCACACCTTACCACACATGTGATCGATCAGAATATATCCAAATACATTACAACAAGCAAAAGCGTTGTATGTAGACTTTGAAGAATGATCGAGCGCCAATGAGCTCAAACGATTTGACCTTTTCATGTATCTATACAAATTGAAATAAGACAGATAGATTGGTAAGGTATACGTGATACATCCCTTGGTTTCCGCCTCAGTTCAGCTTCACAAAAATTCTTCGAACCAGTTAGTTACGGCAGTTACTGTATCCCGAATCTCAGCTAATGCCAAGGTACGGAAGACCTGACCAACTGCATCAAATGGTGTATACACCTTCCCAACTTCCCATCTTATGTCCTGTAACAGATAAACCATGAAAAACGTACCCTTCATAAATTGAAGTTGACCCCCCCATATGCACAGAACGAGTTGAACCTAGAGATTCATCAAAAGAACGCACAGCCAAACTGGAATTTGGGCTTTTATCTAAAAGCCATACTATGTGCATCATTATCCTTATATAAACCATTCTTTCATCAGGATTCTTGCTAAATAAATGTTCATACGCAGATCTGAGAACTTAGTTCTCAATCAAGAGATTCCAGTCCAACAATATGTGTGTCCTTTTGGAAGTTTGTAAGCACATCTGCAGAACAAACTCTCTTTTTCTTTCAATGATGAATATCCAGTGCTGTTTCCATTGTCTTTTCCTTCATATTAACTTTTCAATTTGAATATTAAAAGAATTTACCTGTACACAAGGTGTGATGTGGTTTCCGTTGATTGCAATCTTTTCAAGCCTTCCATCTAGTTCTCGGATTCGTGGTTTCAACGCATCCTCTATTCCATCACTCTCATCTATGGCATCGACACTATATTTGACCTGTTCTAAAATCATCCACATATATAAGGAGACAAAGCATTTACCATTGCACACAATAATAGAAATGCAAGTTGTTACCAAGAGAGTGTTTCGAACACGGTATTGACTCTCAATCGCTTTCTTATTTTCAATTGGAGATGGAATAAATTCGGAAATTCCTCTGGTGACCTGCAGCATATGTGGAGTAGACGTATCCCAAAGTATCAACATTTATCAATTACAAACTTGAGTATATATCCGTCCATTTGCTTTTCAAAAAAATATATCACGTTTTATGTTTTCTACTCATTTCCTAAACACAATGCAAAAACTTTCGCAGAATACATTTATATGATTGATTGCAAGTATGGCATTAATAACCTGATCAAGAACCTTCGGAATTTGATCAACAAAGCTTTGAAGGGATTGTAAACTCTCCTCGTCATATTGAGAAAGAAGAACAGGTGTTGCTCTCTCCACTAAACCATTGAACGTGTCTCCTACAAAAAGGTCATACGGGAAAAATAATGCACACAAGAAATACAAATTTCTCAATATGAGATGTTCCTAATTAGAGAAATGCCGCAACATTAGCATTTCTCAATTATGAGGCAGTTACTAAATGTAGAGTTTTCAGAAGAAAAAACTCGTGAATACATCAGCTAGGAGTGGCAAATTGAACAGACATACTATGCATCAATTTCACTATCACCAATGATACCAGGAAAACTTTGCGCAAGATTGGCAAGCGGAGTTGTTGCAATTGCAGGTGCTAACTGTACCATTATTGGACCTAGCTACATTGATGAAAATAATCAAAAACGGAATGAGCAAGAATATGCAGATATAGATACATATTACTCACTCAAAGATAAAAAAAGATAAAAAAATTTCTGCTAATTAATGATGGTCCAATGTCTAGTATATGTTGAAAAAAAAAACCATTAATAGAGGATTCGTGCAAGACATGACATCATGACGCATTGTAAATCTTATTTTTGCAAAAAACATACAAAAAGTATCTTTAGAGAGAGAGCAACAGAAGGAAAATATATTATGCTTTCGAATAGCTAAAATAGTGCCAATGAGACTGAATAAGAGATTGTGTTTTAAAATGTTTGTCCAGACTTGGGAAACCAGAAAACGTAGTTAACATGAATGAGAAAAAATGCATTGACAAAAGAAAGGTAACTTTTAGTTTTAGTAGAAAAGGAGTTTGTTATAGAGTTTTTCCCTCTTCTGAAAAGATGAACAATACAGAATACCTGTTCAAAATAAGGGACAGCTTCCGAGGCAGGTTTATTATTGAACGAAATAACAGCATTAGCCTGTTGTGAAACATAAAACAAAAGCGTAAAACAAAATAAAACAGTCATTAATATAACGCTAACACATTATGAAACAAAAATAAAACAATCACCAATATAATACTAACACATCGTGAAACAAAAAACAAAGCAATCATGAATATAAGGTTCCCTGAATAATCATATTTGAAACTTCTAGAAACAAAAAATTTTATACATGATAACCATGGGAAGAAAATCAGAGTTTACCACAGGGAGACTGTCCACAATCATGCAGCCTATCAGCAGTTGCAGTAAGGCCCCATTACTGAGAAATCCAATAAAAACGATGAGTGTGAGTATCTGTCAATATAGATGATGTATGCATGTATGCACGTGTATGTATGTATTTATATATCGATAGATAGATAGATAGATATGATATATATCCATGTGTATCTGTGAGTTTGTAAACACACCTATGGCCAACACTGAAGATCGGAAGCTGTGCAATATTCTCAGGGCTAGCATTTGGGAGTAAGATTTCTCCATTGATAAGGGATTCCCTGCACCGCTGGAATTTTTTATATACTGCTTCAGCAGCAACAGTATGCTCGAATGACACACCATAGGGTGTTGCTATAACCAGAAAACCCTGCCGGGCCAGAAGATCGATGAACAACCTGTTGATGAGAAATATTGGCGTTTAAGCAAAAACACCTCATAGTTTGGTTGCAGTCGGGTTTATGACCTAAACACGAGCACACCCCTTCTAATATGTTGTGAACCTGGAGGTTAACGTGGATTCGTTTATACAATCCTTCCAGGAGAAGAACTTCTAATCTACTTGAAAAACAAAACTCCCTCATAGAAGATAATCCCATGTCGAAAATGATTGAATATGCATTCATTCTGAATTTCAAACCCGAAATTTGTGAAACACTCTTGTAAGAATGCAGCCAGAGTCATGAAAACCCAAGACAACTGTGCAGAAATGAAACCTAGAAAACCAGAAAGACAAAAATTCGATTTGTGGCAAACCCAGAAGAGGAATGAGATTGATGAACTGAACCATCATCCAGCACAAAGAGATTTAAGCAAAAAAAGGAAGGAATTTTGGCATAAGGATTTGCTGAGGCCAGGATCAATACCAAGCCATTCAAGCAGATAACAAAAAGAAAAATTGTGGGCAGTTTCAGGAAGTCACAGAAAAGACTTTCCCTGTTTTGTTTAGATTGTCAGTGCAGAAATTTACCTATAGGTGGCTTCGGGGACAGCTCCAATGAAGGCTCCGCCGATGAAGTGGATGATTGCGCGAGGAGGGTACCCGGATCCCTGGACAGATGGGAAAACAAGGCAATCCGAAATTCTTTGGTACCCAATCCTAGGTCTTGTAGCAGAAACCCTAGAAAATGATGGAGGAGATGGAGGAGATGGAGATGCTGCTGCTGCTGCTGCTGCTGATGATGATGATGATGATGGTGACAAAGACCTCGGTGATGAGTGGGCAGAAGAGAACCACGATCGTGACGACAACGATGATGATGATGATGATGATGATGATGATGATGATGATGATGATGATGGAGTCGCTGTGAAAGAGGCAGGGGGAGCTCGACTGAGTCTGAGATTAGGGTTCCATGAGCGAGCGAGGGATGGATTTGGGCAGTGATCAGCGATGGAATGCATCCTCCTCCTCACTGTTTCGGTCTCCTGTTGCGCGTCTGTCTTCGGATGGAAGATCACAGGAGGGCGTGGGCAGGAGACGAGTGGTGGGTTGCTTCTTATCCGCCGTGGAAAAGGCAGAAACGCCATAGCCGAGAAAGCAAAAGCTCTTCTTCTTCTTCTTCTTCTTCTTCTTCTTCTTCTTTCTTCTTCTTCTTCCGTCTTCTTCTTCTTCTTCTTCCCTGCTTTCTTCTGCTTCTTCTCCCATGGCCTCTCTTCTTCATCACGCCCTCCTCCTCCTCCTCCTCTGTTTCTCCTTCACCCTGTCCTTTTCTTCTGCCTCCTCCTCTTCGCACATCGATTACACGGCGCAAGACCTCTCCTCCGAGTCGCATCTCCGCCGCCTGTTCGACCGATGGCTTCTCCACCACTCCAAGAATCACACATCCTCCGGACCCCGGACCTCGGAGAGGTTCCAGGCCTTCAAGGAAAACGCCTTCTACGTACACAACCACAACAGTCGACGAGACCCTCTCCCCTACAGGCTCGGCCTCACTCGATTCGCCGACCTGACCCTCGAAGAGTTCAGATCCAAGCACCTGGGGTTCGGGTTCGGGTCGGGGACATCCGGAATTCTCAGGAAACACGAATCAGAGTATGTTGGAAACACATGCGATCGTCTCCCTCATCGTGTTGACTGGAGGGATCATGGTGCTGTTACACCAGTCAAAGATCAGGGACAGTGCGGTGCGTTCCTTGCCCCCAAACCCTAAAATTTCGATCTTACTCCGCCTTTCCGACATTGAATGCCTAGAAAATTTGACCTAATCTGTGAACGAATTTTCCTAGATGAGGAACTGTGCGCTGTGCTCCTTGCCCTAACCCTAAAGTTCAAATCTTACTCCACAGAGCATCGCCTTCTGAATATCTAGAAATTTCGACCTAATTTGGCTACCTTAGTTTCCTGGCTATGCTCCTTCACGTGCTCTTTGCCCCAATGCCTGAATTTGTGACTGTTACTGTAAGTCATTCTGTTAGTTTCTTCTTTGTCTTCTCTTTGTCATGAAATTTTCTTCAAAATCCTGTCTTTCACCTGGTTAATCTCGAGGGTTTAGGGTCATTTCCCCTTCTTACCTTGACCTGCTAGGTTAAGCCCTTTCTGCCTACAATAGTGGTCGATCTCATGCCATGGGTTAAGCTTCTCAGGCAGTTTATAAACTGAAACAACAGTTCAATAGTGATTTCTAATGATCTACAAAACAGCAGCATTCAGGGAAATGAAAGAACCATAAGACAATAACCATGTCAGGCAAGCTCCAAGCCGATGTAAAAATTGCCGTGAATCCCCACCATTGAAGATGCTGCCATACGAAACAGCAAGCAAGAAGAAATGCAAGAGACAGATGCATTATAAATGATGAAATTGTTAAGTTGTCGAACCATTTGGGAGTGTTGTTATCATCCATCCGTTTTTTTTTTTTGCGGACAGGAAGTTGTTGGGCTTTCTCCAGCACCGGCGCAATGGAAGGTGCACATGCGATCGCGACGGGCAAGCTCGTGAGCTTGTCTGAGCAAGAGCTAGTGAGCTGTTCCCATAGAAACTTTGGTTGCCATGGTGGTCTCATGGTCCCTGCCTTTAAGTGGGTCATGAAGAACGGTGGCATTAATACTGAGGATGGGTACCCTTATGTTAGCGGAGACGGCCATTCCAAGTTTTGCAAATGGCTTCCGGTGAGGTTCTCAATTATTGATTTCGTGCATCCGATCTACTCTGGTTTTCAATCCATGTTTCTTCTTTTTCTCCTGGTTTTGCTTGCTCAAGTGTGGGTGTAGTGATACAAGGCCTTGATGCAGGAATCTCAAGTCATTGCATTGTGATCCATGTTTTCTGCAATTTGTTTGCTTTTTTTTTACAAGCGAATGCACACTTGACTTGTTGAGCTTTGTGTTTTTGTGGCTTCCGTATGCAGAAGCACCAAAGGGTGCTTTCAATCAATGGATATAAGGATGTGAAACCTAATGATGAAGAGGCTTTGATGTGTGCTGTTTCTTCGCGCCCAGTCAGCGTGGCGATTAATGCTGGAACCAAAGATTTTCAACTTTACGTCGATGTAAGTGCTCTTTCATACATGTGCAATTCTACCTCCTTTAAATGGACGCATTTTGCAGATGCTCCTAACTCTTTGCTAGAAAATCCAACTACATAGAGAGCTCAATCCCCATAGTTGATTGCTCTTGTGGAAGTCCTTTTACATGCTCAAGTATTTTGGAAATTCAATTATAGTATTCTTGGACAAAAGTAGTTGAAATTAGGACTCGAGTAAGTCTTTCCATAAGTGAAAATGGTAGTTCACGGTGACGAGTAGTTATAGCAATAGCGATGTTAAATTAAATCTGGCAATTATAATTATTTTGTGATTCTTAATCAAACATGTGAAAAGAATTTAATGTAATGAGCTAAACAGTGTAGTGGATCCTGATTTGTAGTCAAGCATTTGGTAAGGATTTGACATATTGCTGCTAAGCATATACAAGCAAGGCACTTGTGAACTTTAATACACTACCAAATATATATATAAATCAGGGCCTAATGACATGATATGTTTTCTGCGGATGACGACAGGGTATATTCAGCGGTGCGTGTTCTGACAACCCAAAGGATATCGACCATGCAGTGTTAGCAGTTGGTTATGGTTCCGATGACAGTGGAAGAGGTTACTGGATCGTGAAGAATTCATGGAGTGAGAATTGGGGGAAAGATGGGTATGTTCACATAGCCCGTGGGACAGGTCATCTCCGTGGTGTGTGTGGGATCCATGCCACTCCATCTTATCCAGTTGCAAGCAGCAATGGCCGCTCCGCGAGCGTGAGCATCATGTGAACCTCCTCTTAACACTGAAATCCTGTCTTACTCGACAGAAATTGTCGAGATGTACATATAGCTCCATGCTTTGATCTGCTCGTGGTTTTCATCATTTCCCTGGTTTGATTTAGCCAAATTGTAGTATAATAAACGCCCCATTCTAGCATTGACGACGCTGGTTTTCGCTTAGTCTTGAAATTTCCATTTGTGGAAAAAGGAAGCATTGCTTTTCACAGTCAATGCAATTTACAGCTCACTGATCTTTAAATGGTGGTTGATGGTTGTAACTTGTATACACAATCCAATATCAAACTTGTTCTATATACAACTTCCATTAATTTGTGTTTCTTGCCAAATTATATCTGGTCCAATTATTAGTGGAAATGCTAAGGCTCGGGAGCCTTTTGCTATTTCATGCATGTTTGTGGTTTTTCAACCCAAGAGTTGGAACTCGGAACTTAAGATCATGAAGGTGGACTCTATACTGCACCACATTTTGATTTCAAAGGTCTAGCCTGTGACTATCCATCCATGTGGGCATTCTGCCAATTGCATGGTTTCTCAGGCTAAAGCTTGAATGGTAGCATGCATACGCGCATGAATGCATACATGCATTGTTTACATAAATCCATACTGATATACATATCCATGCATTACCTTCTTCCTCCCTCGGAATGTTTCTCCTTTGAACCATGGATTGCTCTGTGCGTGTTGAAATCATCAAAGGAAAGGCAAGCAGCCCACCATGCTTTTCTGCAAAACACCTCAGAAACTCAACCTTCTCCCCTGCCTTCAGCCATCCAATGCTTGTCGCTTGCATACATTTGACAACCAAACAAAGCTAGAAAGGGGAGGCACCCGGAGGGATTTCTCCTTTTATGAATCCTCGCTCAAGAAATGCGACAGCTTGTTGTCCCTCTTTGATGGCATGTGCATCCACGACCATGTCTACAGAGATGGGCTGGAACACTTTGCGCCGATCAACAATCTTCTACTGCAAATGTACGGGAAATGCGATGCTCTGGACATGGCTTCGGGTTTGTTTTCTCGGATGCAACAGCATGATCTGTTCTCTTGGAATTTCATCATAAGAGCCCACACCAGAAGTGGTCAGATGGAAGCAGCTTTTTCACTCTTCAGGAGAATGCACGAAGAAGGGATGATACCAAATCAGAATATATTCTCGAGCATGCTTTCAAGCAAATGTGAAAATATCACATTTTTTGACGTATCTCGTCTTCATGTTCAGATTGCCAGTAATGGATGCGAATATGATGTTTTTGTGGGAACTTGCCTCATCAGCATGTATGGGAAATGTGGCCATCTTGAAGAAGCAATGGACATGTTCGATCGAATGCCAGAGCATGATATCATCACTTGGAATACCATCATAGTAACATGCAATGATCAAGGTCTCAATGACAAAACACTGGAGTTTTTTGACAGAATGGTAAGCGAAGCAATGGTTCCAAGCAATGTCACATTTGTTGGTATTCTTGATGCATGTAAAGATAAGGGCAAAGGCAAGCAAATTCATGTCCATGTCTTGTCTAGTGAATGTAAGGAAGAAACCATCGTTGGGACATCTCTTATGCACATGTATGGGAAATGTGGGGACCTGAAGATTGTAAAAAGGATATTGGACAATGTGTATGATAGGGATAAAGTCTTGTTGAATGCAGCCATTGGGGCACATGTTCAAAACCATGAAAACGATGGTGCTCTGAAGCTGTTCCATGTCATGTGGCAAGAAGGTTTACTGCCAGATAAATTCACTTTTGTTGGTACCCTATCAGCATGTGCTGATGAGAACAAAATACGAGATGGTAAGAGGATACATGCTTTAATCTCTTCTTGCTGTGAGCTTCGTTTTGAGACCATGCTAGAAAATGCTATTATGAGCATGTATGGTAAATGTGCTAATTCAATCGAAGCACACAAAGTATTTTGTCAGATAAGTTGTCGAGATATTGTGTCGTGGAATGCTATGATTGGAGCTTATGCTCAGAATGGGGATGTGTGTGATGCAGCTTTAATGCATGAACAAATGCATCAGGAAGGGATCATGTCTAATGATATTACATTAGTTAGTATGCTTGAAGTGTATGCAAATGAAAGCCATAGATTCCTAGCACATGGTCTCCGTCTGCATGCTTGTTACTTTGCAGTTGGAGTTGGTAACAATATTGCTGTAGGTAATGCTCTGATTAGCATGTATGGTAAATGTGGGAGGATACAGGAGGCACGCAGGGTGCTTGATAATCTTCCAAACAGAGATGAATCTACCTTTGTCAATTTTCTTTCCTCTTGCACCACCAAAAATGTGCTTCAGGAAGGACAAGAAGCACATGCATTTCTTGTCTATAAGGGACTCGAATCACATCTTACTTTGGGGACAGCTCTCTTAACCATGTACGGTAAATGTGGGAGCTTGGATGATTCATGGGTGGTATTTAATCGAATGAAGGATCGGGATGTGGTTTCATGGACAGCCATGATCTCGTCATGCACTTCGCATGGCCGAGCAAAAGAAGCTCTCGACCTTTTCGAAGAGATGAAAATCGGTGGGCTTGAAGCCGATAAGATTACCCTCGTCAACATCCTTGATGCATGTATAGATGAGGCTGGACTAGCTGAAGGCAGACGTGTACATAAACACATAATAGTATCTTCATTCGAGGCTGATATAGTCGTAGGGACGGCCCTCTTGAACATGTATGGGAAATGTGGTGTCTTAGAAGATGCGTGTAGAGTATTTGACAGTCATCTTCTTCATCGAGACACGATAGCGTGGACCATCATGATCTCAACCTATGCTCAACATGGGCATGTCAAGGACTCTATAAGCCTTTTAAAAAAGATGAGGGATGAGGGCATAGAACCAAATGAAATCACCTTTATCAGTGTCTTGAATGCATGTAGCCATTCGGGCTTGGTTGATGAAGGCAGGCAATGCTTTGCATCCATGAAAGAATGTGGTATTATGCCTGGTATGGACCATTATAATTGTATGCTTGATCTCTTAACAAGGGCAGGCATGATGGATGAGGCAGAAAGCTTGATAAATGAGATGCCAATAACACCAGGTTCAGTGGGGTGGACCACTATATTAGGAGGATGCAGGGAGCGGTTCGATGCTCCACGCGGTGAACGAGCTGCTGGAAATGTGCTTGAAATGGACCCTGTGAATGTAGTACCTCCATATGTAACTCTATCAAACATCTATTCAGGATATAGCAAAGACAATAACTTGGTTCTTTCCTCGGAGATTACTTGACCTTCAGCGAATCAAGCTAATGCCCAAGAATTATTGTGGAATCTCTAATGGGGGTCATTGATTCCAATTATGCTCATTCATGGGAAGGGTTTGCCTGCCTTGTGTGTTATGCCCAAACAAAGATTATATCTTCACCCAAAGTATGGCAGAGATAACATAAGTCTGGACAAATCTTCTTAACATGCTGTTAGTGATACTGAGAAAGTACAGACAGTTACCAGAGAAAAGCAAAGTCTATTAAATGGACATAGGGAGCCCAAGAGAACAATTTTACATGGTATGAGCAATGTCTGGCCGAGCCAAAGTGGTTATCAGTGCACACACATATATACACATAGCCAATGTAACATCCAAGGATGGTATCATAGCTTTACAGAAAAAATATTACATCAAACCTATCCAATCTCAATTGGATCAGGTGTTTGGAGCTACATAACTATAACCTCTAAAGAAAGCTGTGTCGTCGGCTTTAGGAGTAGAGGCAGGTGAGTCCTGAGGAGGAAGCATTGTCCACTTTTCATCAAAATTAGCAATACAGTCCAAACCCTTCACCGTGGGCCGAAACTTGGGTTGTATCTGGCGAGCCTCCAGCCTTCTCCAATCAATGCATTTGAACCACTTGTGTTGTTTGATCTCATCACTTCTCTTCGGTCCGTTGCCTAATCTCTTGCTGCTCTCTTTTGTTAGCAACTACCAAGCAAGATGTGGATGATTAATATAATAACCAGCTGTTCTAACCATGCATTCATTTTTATTTAGAGAAACTTCCCTTTATAATTTGATCAGTGGGTTAGTTTTATAGGAAAGAATTATGAGGTTATAATTTTTGAGCTTACCCCTTTCAAAAGAGAATGCGCTTCGCTGGTTAAATAGCTCGGCATCTTTATCTTATCCTTAACAATCTTTTCTTGTAGCTTCTGCCTATTCTTGTGGGTAAATGGAGGCTATAATCCCATGATACCAGCTCAATAAGAGAATAAACTGAATGAAATTTCAAACATGAAACAGGCTGAAACACCATATACCTGACCCGTCAACATTTCATAGAGTAAAATACCGACACTCCACCAATCTGCGGCTTTACCATGGCCTTTGGCCAACAAGATTTCAGGGGCCATGTACTCTACTGTGCCACACAAGGAGTTTGTTGGTGTTGAGTCATCAATCTCCTTTGCTAAGCCAAAGTCCGTCAGCTTCACCTACAAAAATGCATTTAACTATATTAACCCCACACAAAAGAAAGAAAAGCAAACTCTTTACATCTAACTTCTAAAGAGAATGACTCCATGTAGACATGGCTACTTCATTCCAGATATCCACAAGACAGTAGGCAAAGATAAGTCAATACAGCAAAGAAATTACATAAGTGCCCATGTAGCCCATCTATATAAGATGTCTCAACAACCAAACAACTAAACTCTCAAATATGGACGTGATATTTGGAGTTTCCCTAAAGTAAGCCTATGTTTATAATGGTTGTAAATGCCCTGTGATATCTGTACCTGCTCATTTCGACAAATGAGATACTAAACATGATTAAAATGTGCTCGCATCCAAGTCAGGACAAGACCTCTTCCATCAATATCCTTCTGATGTGCAAGCACAATCTAGTAAAAAGGAGTACTCACATGTCCTTCGGCATCCAAAAGAATGTTTTCAGGCTTCAGATCACGATGTATGATACCATGGTCATGAAGATGTGCTACTGCAGACACAATCTCCGCTGTGTAAACTCTAGCTAGATCTTCACTGCAAAGAAAAAACATGGCCTACCATCCATGAGAGTTCATGCTCACACAATAAGTTAAACAAAGACTGGAATACAAACCCATGCCAGTAAGATAGTTTACCTGAATGTACCCTGCCGATACAGCTGGAAAAACAGATGTCCACCATTTATGAAATCCAGAATCAAGTACAGCTTGGACTTAGTCTGGAGTTCATCAAACAAAGATTACCAAATGGTCTAAAAAGGAGAAAACCATTGATTCGAATGGATTACTAAATTTCACTTGGTTGATAGTAGCTGTAGGTAACAAATGCAATAACGAGGAGGGGCCATGAATAAGAAAATGGACCCCACCTGAAAGGAATATCGGAGCTGGACGATGAAAGGATGAATAATCTTGGTGAGAATGTCTCTCTCTGCTTTCATGTAGTCTCCTTGGTTCTTCTCCATAATAACCTGTTTCTTCATTACTTTCATGGCATAAATCTCACGTGTTCGATGATGTTGTACTTGGAAAACTTTCCCAAAGGCCCCCTGCCCAACAACTCGAAGCAATTCGAAGTCCTGTGGCCCAGCACTCCCCCCACCGTTGGAACTCCTATCATCAGATACACCACCATTTGATCTCTCAGCGCTTGACCCACTCTCATCTGCATCCTCAGAGAAGACAGATTCACTTCCATTCTCCGAAGCATTCCCCTGCTTACTATTGATGCCCAATGAGGATCCAATGAAAGAACGTGGTCGGCTGTTGTCACATGGTATTGATGGGCCAACGAAAGAGTGTGAACGTGTGCAAATCACAGCTGGCTCCACACCAGCATCAAGAAGCTCCTCTGCAACAAGCCAATGTAACATGTAGTCATATCACTCTTTAGCACGGACAATGGCATGTGATTCTACAACATTTTTTTAACACTATCCAAACCAAGTCATTGGGCATGTAATTGCAGAAGCAACTACCAAACAACAGGTTCAGTCTTCGTGCATGTTAATGAAACGGCCATTGCTATTTTGCAATATACCAGGTCAAAATATTTAAAGCATTTAATATAGCCAAAAATCAAAGTTCACGTGCATACTCTACACGGTTCATGCAAAAATCACAATATTAATATATTGAAATGCAGCAATTCCACCATAGTTAAATCCTCAACTTAACATAAAATGGTGTATATCAGCAAATATACCCAAACTCTGGTCTAAGTGACAATCATGTTACTAACATACCGGAAACCAAGTGATTGTGCGACAATCAAACCTTTACTTTTCCATAAAAAATCTGATATTATGCAACATACCGTGTGGCTTAGGCAACAATCACACAACTGATGTAATGTGTCACTTTATTCATTACATAGCATGATAAATTAAGCATGTGTTAGGCAACAATCACCCACACTTGAGCATTCCTCAAACTTTTTGTTTTAACAAGAAAATTACAAGATTTCTTATCATACTTAAACCATGTGTTTGAAAGATAATCTCTTATTCAAACTACTTAGAGTATGTCAGTAAGCAGAAATCATACCAACGTATGCGGTGCAGCAATCATCACACTCTCTAACTTAGACAAACAATGTGAGTAAACAAGTGATTCACTTTAATATACCTACCAAGAACAAGTGATTAAGTGAAAATTAAACTTTCTAATGTATTCAACCCATGTGATTAAGATACAGTTGCACTACCTGGCACGCACAAACGGTGTCTTAAGTGATGATCGAACCCGTAATATTTCAGAAATATATGCCTATGCAACAGCCACGCACTTTAAGAAACCAAAAATATGTCATTAAAAATGTGAGGATGCAGCAATCAGACCCTTAGCATATGCAAAAAATGTAAATTTTAACATATATGCAGATGCAAAATATGTAATTTTACCATGTGAATGATCGCTGCCACCATATACCCAGAAAAAGTGTTCAAACATTTCCATTCTTTACCAAAAAACTATGTGATGAAGCATATGACCAGTCGACAATTGTAATCTTACATTCCAAAAATGTGTGATTAAAACATCTGAATAAGTGACAAGTGTACCCTTAATTTCCCAAAATATGTGATTTAAGTAACAATTGTACCTTTACAGTCCCAATACTATGTGACTGAACCGGTGGGTAAGTGATGATCTTAACCTTGCATTCCCAAAATATGGTTTCTTTTCTTAAAACATGTAATTGAGTTAGAACATACCAAAAGCACGTGAAGAAAATTTTGCTATTTCACTGGGCGTACCTAAATGATTCTGTGAAGGAAGGGCGCCGAACACCTCCGAGAAATCAAACTCTTGTGAGTCTATATTTATGTCACGCTCACATCCATCTTCTTTTCCGTGTTCTTCCCGAGACCCATCGACGAGGAGGAGGGGGGACTTGCCTCTGCTTGTTTTGTCGTATGAGGAAGGTGCGGGTGGGTGGAGCCTCACCATGGAGTAAATGGGCGCGGCCGAGGGTACGAATTCTTCGGAATCGCAAGGGAGGAAGACGGCGGCGGTCTTCCTCCGCGTCTCCTGCAGGGGCGGCGATGGTGGCGGAGTCGGAGGTTGCCACAGGGAGGAATGTGGCGGAGGAAGAGGAAGGGATGCGGATCAGAGTCATGAAGCGATGAGAGAAACAGAGGGAGGGAAGAAGAAGAAGAAGAAGAAGAAGAAGGAAGGAAGGAAGGAAGAACAGGGGATTTTGAAGGAAGCTTTTCACTTTTTACTTGCATAATTTCTTCCTTCTTCTTTAGACTCAATTTTTGTTCTTTTACAAAAGAGCATCGTCAAAGACTGCATTTTTGTTCTTCTGAAAACAGCATCAAGATCTGGGCATGTCCAATGTGTGTCTCTTCACATTGTGAATGGATTTCCAACATACATTTTTCTTCTTGCCTTGCTCTTCGATTCGACTGCTAAGTTTCGTTGCCCTTGTTACAAGCAATATGCCGATTCGAAATTATCGTACTCATTCTTCGCGATCGCCTATGTCAGATAGAGACAAATGCAATCTGAGTAGGCCAATGTCAGGTTTTTCAAATATGCTTGCACTCTCCTAAAAGGCAAACAGAACATGCAAAGAGAGACAGAGAGACAGAGAGACAGACGTTTTTCTCAAAGTTCTGGATGGTAGAAGAAGCATCTGTGTTTGCCTCGACGTGTATCAACTGCGCACAAGCTGTTCGTTCGAACGTGGAATGCCGATCGCGCACATATTCCTTTTCCGCGGCTGCCTGATGGGACGATTCCGCGATCTTCCATCACGTCTGAAATTTGCATGCCCCTGTCGCATTCTCGTTTAAAGAAGAATTCCCTCCCGTGTCAACCACATCGCTCTTGTCTGTTCGCATGCCTCATTTGCTGTCGACGTGGACCTGGCACACCTACAAATTTTGCGACGACATGGGCATCGATCCAAAAAAAACAACTATCGATCAATACTCTTTGCCACTCTTTAAGGTCACGCGTGTTCTGCTTGCTTTTTCAGCACGCCATCTTGTCTACGAACAAAATGATCGGCAGCTTCCGCGATTCGCAAAACGAGGCAAGAAGCGGGGAGGTTTCAAATGTTTGGATCGGCTAATTCCAGCGTACTGCATATCCTAGTCCCTGATCGATCCTCTAATGACCCCATTCGATGAGAATATCCCCATCTAAATCCTTTACAATCGCAGTCGCGGAACGCGAGACAGAATCTCCCTCGTTTGCGACTTATTGTCCCTCTCTCGTGAGTTTGATTAATACAATGCCCGATCCTCGCTCGCTCTCACCATTTCTCCTCAGACACAAGCATTTGCTTGAATGATTAGAGCCGTTTCCACTGCTTAAGCCGACATGCGATTAAGCCGAGGCATTCATAATTAGTGTTAATCAAGCCTTAATTAAGCGTAGCAATATTGGCGCCAAAAACAAAAGAGCTGCCGACGTGTGGAACCTTCTAGAAGAAGAGCGACGAGAAGAAGAGAGAAAGAAGAAGAAAGAGGAAGAAGAAGCTATGGCGCCGGATTTCTTTCCATCCGGAGTTTCTCTGTCGGCAGCAGCTCGCGATTCCTTAGAAGCTGGCAGGAGCTCGCGCGCCCCACGCATTGATGATTCCTCAGCATTTCCTCCCGGAGACGAAGAGCTCAGAAACGGCGCATGATGCATCTCGCCAACAAACACAAGTAGCAGAATGATCGGTAAGTTTCTTCTGCGAGTTTCTCTCACCGAGCAGTATGATGTATGGCTCCTCGGAGTAATGCCTCCTCAAAGACCGTCTCTCTCTCTCTCTCTCTCTCTCTCTCTCTCTCTCTCTCTCTCTCTCTCTATTCCGCAACTAGAACGGACTGTGTGCGTTTTATTACGCGATTCATGGCGAGTATTCTCTACGCGAACGTGTTCTCCTACGTTAGAATCACGAGCAAGACGTGTCAGAGTTTTATGTATGACCTACCGAGATAACTTGTCAAGCATGTTCCTTTTCCTTAAATTGTAGCCAGGAAGAACAGAAACAAGCGATGAAGGACAATTATGCAGCATTTGATCCGTAAAGCATACCTCAAGATTACATTTTGGCGAAGATTCATTGCGGATCTCCGTGGTTCATCAAAGCTTTGAGAAGAATCCTTGTCCATAGCTTCAGGAGGATTTTTATCTAATTGCATCAGGAATCCTTTCGAGAAATCTCTTCTTTAGATGTTAACTGAATCAATTTGAAGTAATGCATTTGGAGCAGACAAGGACAGGATTTGTAACCTCATACATATGATTTCTTCACAATTTCTTCAGTTGATGAAGTACTATCTATCTGTATATCTGTCTGTCTATCTATCTATCGTTCTTCATAAAAACCACTCCAACACTGAATCTTAAAAAGGAAAATGAAGCATAAACATCTGATCATAGTATAAGGTCGTGAGCATCTATTACGTTTAGGTGAAGGCATGAGAACGGAAACATTGTTAGCTTGTCAAGGACATAGCTCATTTGCTTCCAAAAGTCGTGTAATTTGCTCAGTAAGTTTAAGTTGATAAAGGTGTAGACAAGCTACCAGGTAGAAATATTCTGTAATATGTTTAGATAATGAGTTGTAAAATGAACAGTTATGCTTATTAGCTGCTATATTTGAAATAGGTAATGGATTAGGTAATTATCTGAGTTGATGTTTCTCTTATGTTGTCACACATTTATTATGTCAGCAATGGTTCTTTGTTTGCCTAAAGAGTCTATTTGGAAATTAATGTTGTCCATCACCCTTTTCCAGTTACTTCAGTCTATTAGGTGTTTTTGAGAAGCTGTTCTTACCCATTACGTGCAAGTTTGTTCTTCAGTGTCTCCGAAGAGACAGTTTCATTGTTAAGCTTCTTTCTACTCTAGGTAATCAAAACTTCTTCCTTCCTTCTCCACAATGGAAAGCACGATTCTTTCTTCAATATTTCAAAAGGAATACATTGTATTAGTGGTCAAATGACATACATAGAGAGAATGACGGCATTGAAGATCACACACATGTGATGATTACATTGAAGGTCACTCTTTTAGATCCTCATTGTGCAACTAAGCCTTGGTAATGAAGAAATCAGTAGGATCTAGATATGCATCTCACTGGTGCAACCATGTCTCATGGTCTGCGGCCGATCAGCTACAGACCAAAAGCTTGAGTACATACCAAAAGCTTGAGTACATACCTTAATATTTTTACCAATAACGAGAGTTTCTCAGAGTTAACTGTTTCCCATTCTTCTTTCTCCTTCCCAGCTATTCCAAAATTTCTTCTTTTTGGCACTACGTTTGGAAATTTGTTTTGAGGTGAATCAATTTACATGAAATGAAACAAAAACCTGTAAGATATTTTGTGTGTTTGTCCTAGAGCTGTAGGTATCGAAACGGTGATAACTGAGATAGCAGATATGAACGATGATAGGTGACAAAGCGTGTTCCAGAGCCAATCAAAGACCATAGAGTGATGCTACAAATTCACCACAATGTATATTTCTTCATGCAATTGTTGAAGTGACAGCCATGATTATAAATTTCAGACTCACTTGTTTGGTTGTATTATACCTTTGTCAAACAGATATCAGTGTTCTACACGTTTTGACATCGCTTAGTGCGGCAATCAGGTATACAGTTCTTATGTTTGGTTATCCTCAAATCTCAAAAGTTACATACAATATTTCTCACATGTTGCACATCACATAATTTGAGATTATTTTTTCAGCAATCGCATAGACAAACATATTCATTGAATGTAAAAGGCCATTGCTGAAGTGCTTGCTAAAATTTACATGTGTTCACGTATGAGAGAGAGAGGGGGTAAATTTCCATCAAGAAATCTGCAAGCTTAATCATGCTTGGACTTGAATGAAATAAATTAGCTAAATTGTGTGCAGCGTGCAGCACTAACTACATTGCAATACTTTTTGGTTAGTCTCAGCATTCATTTCAGACCATTTGGTAGAATGTGCTCTAGACATATGCCAATGATTTAGGTTTTTAATCATCATTAGGGCATGAAGTCCAACCTTCAGATTTATTCTGCCTTTTTGTTGCCAAGGACAGTTTGTCGGAGACTGTAGAAATTGCACGGAATGACGGTGCATTTTACCGTGACAATGGGGGTGTGTTAAGCTAGCATCAAGCATACTAGTAAAAAGACTCTCTCTAATATCTAAAGCTCGAGGTTTGAACTATGATGGGGTCTTTGAATTGGTGTAACTGATGGTGGGGGTTACGTGTTGTTGGATCACTAGAATGGAGGACTTCATCTCAGAGCTACTAGCATTCACTAGAGCCTCTCCTAAGGCTCCAAGCTCGGAGCTTTCCGATTGCCTGTCCAATGCCGATGTCTTGCGGCTCTTCCCAACAAGGATCAGCGAGAAATCGTGAGCTCTTGCAGTTGCTAGCACTGCCTCGGTCATGTTCCCGTGGACCTGTTTCTCCTCATAGGACACGAGTTGTGGGCCGTTTATGGCCATACCAGCTACACCGCTGAGGGTCTTTGCAGCAGCCAAGCTTTCCTCATCCAGCTTCACATCATCATCATCATCGGAGTCGGCGATGCTGACCCGCACATGGTTTTGTGCATGATCTCGATTGGGCAGCAAGAACCGGAAGACTTGCAGGCTGACGTTGGGATGATGGACAAGCCTCCTGCCGAAAGTCAGAGCTTCTCGGTCATCGGGCCCTCCGAGGAAGAAGACGGCCACCTTCTGGGACACGGAGGACTCGGACAGGGTTTCGGAGCCCCAGGAGCCACGGTCGACGAGCATGGCTACAGAGCAGGGAGCATGGTGCATGACCTTCTGATAGAATGCTCGCAAGCCAGAGTTCACGTGGTCGATGCTGCCATCTTCTCTGTGGTAGAGGCTGTTATAGGGCAGGAGGATGACGGTGGCCCGCCTCTCGGCGCCGGCATTGCAGACATCGTAATGCATGGTGGAGAGATCGGAGACTGCGGTAAGACAGCGGACAGGGACCTTGGAGATTTGCCCATAGGTCTTGAAGGCCACCAGCAAGTTGTCGTCCTCGACATGATGACCATCTTCTTCTGCTCCTCCTTCTGATCCTCCTCCATCGGGTTTCTCTCTCTGGGCAGCACGGCTCAAGGCCATGATCGAGGATGCCCTGTCGGACAGCTCGATGAGATGCATGACGAAGAGCTTCAGGGAGCTTCGCTTTGAACCATTGCCCCGGCAAGCTTCAACGAAGTTGACGAGGGCTGGAATGCTCCGGCCGGTGCCGTGGACGCACACGAGGACACGGAGCTGGTCCTTCTTCCCGAGGCTGCTCCCCTCGAGCTTGCGGTTGGTGTAGGGCACAGGCGTCCTGGCGGGCTTGTACAGCGCCATCACGGCGGGGGTCGTGAAGAACATGAGGATGAGGCACATGAGCACGAGGATGGCGAATGCCTCGTCGTTGAACACCTGCAATCGATGGGCTCGTAAGTCATTCCTTTTGCAATCACCTGTCTATCTATCTATCTACCTATATATATATACACTCCGAGATGCGTGTTTGTGGGCACTTCTGATCAGTGAGATTCAATTTTTGTTTCAGGTCTCTCCTCTCCTTACCCCGAGGTCCTTGCCGATGTTGAGCACGATGAGCTCGACAAGGCCTTTGGTGCTCATGAGGAAGCCGAAGGCGAGCGCCTCGTTGACGGGCATGCGGATGGAGAGCGCGACGGCGACGGTGGCGGAGATCTTGCCGAGGCCCGCGATGAGCACGAGGAGGACGAGGAAGCCGAGCGAGCGGAGGCCGCTCAGGCTGCTGAGGTTGGTCTTGAGGCCGCTGGACGCGAAGAAGAGGGGGAGCATGAGCACGGTGACGAAGTCCTCGATCTTGGAGGTGAGGGAGCGCGCGAAGGGGCCGTCCTTGGGGACGACGAGGCCGAAGACGAAGGCGCCGAAGAGCGGGTGGATGCCGATGGCGTCGGTGGCGAACCCGGAGAGGAGCACGCCCACCATGGCGACGCAGACGTAGATCTCGCCCACTTCCTCGTGGGCGCTGGCGCGGCGAGCCACCCACTCCATGAACCGCCTCGTCACGACGAGCATGAAGATGACGAAGGCGAGGCCGGCGAGAAGGACATAGGCGGGTGTGGCGGGGCCCGTGGCGGGGCCCGAGAGCGCGACCCCGACCGCGAGAAGGATCCATGCGCACACGTCGTTGATGGCGGCGGCTGGAACCACGACCTTCCCCAGGCTCGTCCCCAGGAGCCGCCGCTCGGCCATTATCCGCACCAGCACCGGGAAGGCGGTTATGGACAGCGGCACGCCCATGAACACCACCAGCGGCCCCAGCCTCGTGCCCAGCGACAGCGACTCGCGCACCAGGTTCGCGACCCCGAGCCCGCCCACGAACGGCAGCGCGATCCCCGACACTGCCACCACCAGCGCCGTCCTCCCGCTCCGCCGTATCTCCCCCAGGTCCAGCTCCAGCCCCACCATGAACAGGAAGAAGAGCAGGCCCAGCGTCGCCACCGTGTCGATCAGCGTCAGGCTGCTCTTGGGGAAGATGGCCTTCATGTACGCGGTGCTCCGCCCGAAGCCCGACGGGCCAAGCAGGACTCCTCCCTGCGGAAAAATCCCCACCCACGCGCCCGAGCAGGTTTGTTCGTTAACCACCCTCGGCCCATGACCGATGAGATTGGTTTGGTACGTAGAAGCAGCTTGGGAGGGTAAGTGGGTTTGTTCCTTAACAACCCTCGGCACCACGAGTGATGAGATTGGTAAGAAGAAGCAGCTTAGGAGGTTATTCCTATCTCGCAATGGGTTTTAGGGTTTGAAAGTTCAGTTTTGGGGTTTTTCAGCTCGTCTTTTGTGTGTGTGTGTGTGTGTGTGTGTGTGGAGAGGGGGGGGGTGGTGCTTGCAGCAGACTAAACTTACAATGACTTCTGCTAGTATCTGGAATGGGTTTTAGGGTTTCAAAGTTGCTTAGCTGGACTTATGTGTGTGTTGGTTTCTTTGGTGCTTGCAGCAGACTAAACTTATAATGACTTCTGCTAGTGTCTTGGATGGGTTTTAGGGTTTCAAAGTTACTTAGGGTTTTTCAGCTGGACTAATGTGGGGTGTGTGTGTGTGTTGGTTTCTTTGATGCTTGCAGCAGACTAAACTTACAATGATTTCTGCTAGTGTTTTGCATGGGTTTTAGGGTTTCAAAGTTGCTTAGGGTTTTCAGCTGGTCTTGTGTGTGTGTGTGTGTGTGTGTGTGTGTGTGTGTTGGTTTCTTTGGTGCTTGCAGCAGACTAAACTTACAATGACTTCTGCTAGGACGCGCGGCTGCCGGAACGGCTTGAACAGGAATGCCATGGTCCTCGTGACGAGCAGCACGACCGTGATCTGGATGACGAGCAGCGGCAGCGCAAAGTCGATCGGGTTGTCGTGCTGCAGGACACCGTTGGAGACGGCGTCTCTCACCGGGTAGCATGGTCGAGGATGGGTGGAGTTTGGAGCCATGATTCGGTTGCGGAAAAACAGCACAGCCCGAGTTCTCTCACGCCCCCACGCTGTCGGAGCCCCAGTCAGGTATGAGGAAATGTTGGGTTGTGTTTTCTCTTCAGAGCAGCCTTTTGAGCGGAGATTCGGAATGAGGAATGTGTGTGTGGAATAAAAAAGGGTATGAATCTGTCGATGGCCAGCCCCGCATGCATTAAGTGGAGGATTGTTGCCTAGTTATTAGATAGGGCATCATCAGATTGCGGAGTGAAGGAAATCGGGAAGAGGCGAGCTCGATGCATGCTGAACAGTGTTGAGGAGCAAGGTGCTCGATGACAAGAGGCTGTGGATAGAAGGCAGAATGTGGGGAGTGCTGTGTGGGTGTGACAAAAACTCCCAAAGTATATATAGAGAGATATAACGAGGATTCGAGCACACACACACACACATTCCCACATTCGTGCTGAGAGAGGATCGGATTGTGGATTGAGTGATCGATTGATCGATCGATCGATCGATTATTCTTTTTTGTGCTGACGGAGATCGGCCATCCGGCCGTTTGTCTGTCCGCCCGGCTATTGTCGGCTAATGGAGCGGGGCCGAATTTCTGTGGGTGGGGGCAAAAAGGTTAGTTAAAAAATCGGAGATCGTATATCTTGACTTTGGACCACTTGGGAAAGTTTTGTGTGTGTGTGTGTGTGTGTGTGTACATGATGGTGTTTAATATAATTTGATGCTTGTTGCTAGGTAGCCTCTTCAGCTGGCGGATCGAATGTCGGAGAGTCTCTCAGGTACTGCTTCCCTAAACCCTAAAACTTGCCAGATGATGATGGATATCCCCAATGGCAAAGGCCATCCATTCACCATCATCATCATCGCCACCACCACCATGATCATCACCATCACCACCCCCACCACCACCACCATCAGCATCAGCATCAGCAGCAGCATCA
>JBBBWG010030309.1:42463-59078 GCA_037176905.1 Azolla pinnata | reverse complement strand
CCCAAGGTGAAATAATGCTGGATGTACTCAGCACTCGGTGTGATGGAGATGGGGCTGATCTCCAGATCGATCGATCGGTAAGTCTTGGAATCGAATGACTCACGAGCGAGCGAGTGAGCAAGGGAGGGGTCACACACACACACACACACACACACACACACACAAACACAAACACTGAAAGGTGCTTTTTCTGGAAAAGCACGCATTCATAGCTCGTGTCCTCGAATCTAGTTCACGTGTTATGTCCTCTCTCGGCTGGATACGAGTAATGGGCGAGACGAGACTCCGCCCGTTTCACACTCGTCTTGTCCGGACAACGCTTGCACATGGCAAACGCGTACGAACGTATGCCGCCATCACCACCACCACCACCATCTTTGTCCGAGATGAGCGGGGAAAGGTCTTTGCTATGCCATTCAACGCCATTTACGCGGCATTGCAGTGAAGATAAGATATACACTGCAAAGCGCTGTTGACAATGCTAGCTTCGCTATAGCTGGCCGTGAAGACTTATTACTACTGCCTTTGACATGGCGCATGGTAAATCGACAAAGTCAAGTCTTTCTTGTCTTTCCTTCCCTTTTTTTGTTTTTTTCACCCGAGCCTCTTGTCAGTGTGGGCAATTGGATGCACCAAGTGAGATTGCGTTCACTTTGTTGCATGTTACCTCATCGAGCACGTCTTTTCCGTAGAAGGAACGGTGATCCGCATTGGAGGTTGCGTGGTTTGCTTTTGTGGCTTTGGTAGCCTTTGGTTTGGTTTCCAGATCATGATCTCAAACCCCCATTTTCCACGCTTGAAAATGGAACAATGAATTTTGGAACTAGAAGCAAAAGCCTTTAACGAAATGAAAGAAAGAGAGATATATTAAGGTTTGCTTAACCATAACCGCAACTGAACTGGACCGAGAGTGAAGTTAAGACTGAATGGAATGGAGCTGCCTGAGGGCTTGATTCCTTTTGATGCACTACATATCTACTTGCGATTGTGTTTGTGTTGAGAGAATCACTAATTGATTGTAGGATGTTCATTCACACGTATAAGCCAGAATCCGCCAGTTGGATTTTGGTATAAAGAAAGGAAAAGGCATTGATATCAAAGAATTGGATGGATCGAATCTCTTGACTAGAAATTCTTGAGTATTGTTGATAATTGGTGCTTGGTTTGTCGAAGAACTGTAGGCTAATTTGGATAGGAATAAACATATCCATGAGATGATCCACAGTCAGTATTTATTCTTCGAACTAAACGTAGTAGCACTAGAAGTAGAACGTCCTTGACCACGTCGCATCTGGATGCATGGGAATTATTGTTATTATTATCTTTCTACGTTCGAAACCCAATGAACATCAGCTTTATTCAATCCGCTGATGGACTAAGGGTCTTGAATAATTGGAGAGGAGCATCTGATGAAGCCTTGCGTCATGATGATGATAATTGGTGGGATTAAAGTGCACTCTCTTCTATCATCATGCTCAATCCTCGCAGCTATTGTGCTTTTTGTTGAATGTACACATGTCATTACTCTTTGGCATTGGTATACTGTAATGTAAGATCATCTCTGACACAATCAAGCGAGATGGCAGAACGAGCATTTGATGGTAGATGATCGATCGGCTCCAATGTGGGCTCAATCATGTGTTGTGGGATTCTCTCATCTTGTGGACTCGCACACGATTGGAGGCATTGCTTTGTTTTTGTTTTTGCAGAGGACCACATGAAGAAATGGTCAGGAATGAAATGGTTGCTTCATAAGGCCATTGCAATCGTGCACGCATGGGTTTTGTGCATAAAGAAAGAGTGTTTTGTCAGGGGAATGATGAGTGCTTACATAACTAGGAAATTTCGTTCGAGGCCGATCAAGCTACAACTAACTATTTAAGCAATGCCATTTGGATCGACTAATGCAGCTACGCTTCAGCACTGCCATTATTTGCTTGCTCTTTCTTGCCCGTACAATGAGTGAGCGAGAACCACACGATTTTGTCCCCTCGCTGTATGCTCTTTCTATATATAGCCCTCGGCTAGAAACAACCATAGTAATGTCACTTCAATCTTTTATACACATCTTGGAGAACACTAATCCAAGATACGGAGGGACAAAATGGGAGGCTGAATCTTGCATCACTCACATACACGAACATGGTTGGTCGGTCGATTGATCGACCACCACTTGCACCAATAATCGCTCGTGGGGTTTTTTTTTGACCCTGATTGTTCATGATGGGCTCAAAGCAATGAGACCATGTGAAGGTTAGTTAGTAGTATGAGGTTTTAACAGTACTCCCCAGAGACCCCCTCATTTCAAGACAAAGTTGTCGCACCACTTGGGGCTATCAGGTTGGGGACCCCCTTAAAATTCCATCCTTTTGCATCAATCACTAAAGGTTTCGTATGGAGGTGCGATGTTCACGGAGCTTTCTGGAGCTTTCTGGTGATCCGCAAGATCCTCTGTTTGGAAATCGATTTTGGGGCCAATCGACACGCGCTCTTTGATTGTGCGTAAGAATCGACAACGATCTATGGTGATGCGAATGAGCAACCGCGAATGTGCATCCTGTTTCTTTATTTATTTTTTTTGCTCTTTTTAACCTTGCAATAATTGATTCAACTTGATTGTTGAATTGATACAATGTATCATGTTTGGTTGAGAAGGGATCGACGAGTGCGAACACACACCTGTAGTGGGCTGGATAAAGCATTGACACTAACTCGTCAATCACGCATGCATTGCTACTAAGGGGATGAACAATGCATGCATGATATATGGGTTCTGATCAACATTGATGCGGCGATGTGGATGTGGATTCGGACTCATCGCATCCCTCGAATCCCCACAAGCGCATCAAATCGATTTGAACAATAGCTCGCGAAGGAGATGATTAATGGGTACTTAATTATGCGGAAGGGAGTTATTAAGTGATGATTAGTAATCACAATGTAGTAATCAGTGTCACGTGGTGAAGCATCCTGCCCTCGTTAACCTTGTATCTAGTTAGCATCCACTAATTGCTTCCTTAAACAGACCACTGCTTAATCCCGGACAAAATGATACCAAACATTGGTATGTTTTGATGCCAATTGGTGAATGGATTCTTTGCCAAGGCAATAACACCTTGGTTATTTAACATTGGGCTTAGACCCGATTGGTTGAAGCATGTTAGCTGGTCTTTTCATTAGTGGCGTTCGATATAGTACAAGTATTCTCTTTCGGGCATGGAAGATGCGATGTACTGTTGTGCCATGAGATCGCTCCACGATAAAAAAGGATAGCTAGATGTCGAATTTCAATTGTCCTCCATATCCAATCTCGACCTAAATGGCTTTGTTGAATCGAAAGTTTGCTGGGCCGATCGGATGCAAAATGTCTATTGTGCCAAGCAGACATGTGAAGATACGTTTCACTGCATTCCAATGTGATCAGCTAGCTTGTGTCCCAAAATGTCTATTGAGTGGAGTTGAGTTTATTACTTTAGCATGCATGCATGAGAAAACCATCAATCTACGCTTAAAGTTTTGACTAATATGATCCCGAACAGATCGGGTTTTAGTATACGTAGATTGCATGCTGTTCATTAGATCTAATTGGGTCGAGACAAGTACAAATGTCACGATTGTGAACGCTGTGGGTTTTTCATTGTAAGAATTTAGCCTAGTAGCCCATTTATAAGAATTGTCAACTACATACATGTTTGGTGGCTGGGATGCTCTTTCGGATTTGGCATGGTAAGATCAGGCTCATTAGATCAACTCGAGTGACATGTTCTCACCCGACTCAGAAGTCATTACTTGAATGGCTTACTAAGCAACTACTACTAGCAAGGATGCTGTTAGGAGGCGTGCATTGATCGCACCGATTGGGCGGCAAATCAAACGAGTTCCGTTCCAGAATCTATTGCATGTGCTCGTTTAGCGGTGCCATTCCGTCGCAAGACCTCATCGGACGCCCTTGTTGCTTGCGAAACAGAACGAAATCGATCAGGCTCTCGTGATCAATCTCCCCCCGTTGTCAGATTGTCAGCTTTCGGGCCCATTCTTATTTTTAGGTATTGTGAGCAAAATACAGTGGAAAGAACTCAGTTACCAACTGAAAATCAATCACTATGAGAAAATGAAATGAAATCAAATCAAATCAAATCAAATCAAATTTGTTGAAGAGAAATAGAACAGGGGCAATTAGGCAAATAACCCAAAAGTACAGGAGGCTGAAGTGGGCGATTTGGCGAGACGGAATGCAGCAGAACAGTACTCCCACAGCGAGATCCGGAAGGCGAAGAAGAAGACGAGGAAGAAAAGGGAGAGGAGGAGGAAGAGGAGGAGCAAACTGAGAGCCTGAGATCTGCACAAAGAATCGTGAAACAGTCAGAGAAAGAAAGAAAGAGAAGAAGAAGAAGAAGAAGGAGATGATGATGATGAGCTCATCTCTTGCTCCAGGGCTGGCACGGAAATTGAAGAATAGGGAGACGAGGAGCAAACTGAGAGCCTGAGATCTACACCAAGAATCGTGAAACAGTCAGAGAAAGAAGAAGAAGAAGAAGAAGAAGAAGAAGAAGAAGAAGAAGATGAGCTCATCTCTTGCTCCAGGGCTTGCACGGAAATTGAAGAAAGTGCTCGAAACCCGCACCGACTCCCCCGATCTGTTGGTGTCTCTCACAACGCTCTCATCCTTCTACACGGATAGTGGTGGTGGTGGTGGTGGTGGTGGCCAAGGGAGGAAGAATCTACGAGCGACTATCGAAAGGCGAGGTTTATCCATCAATGAAGAGTTCCTTACCGCTTCCGAAGCTGCACAAAATGTACGTGTTTCTATTTATGGCACGCGCTATCGAGTGAATGAAAATGGTGCACTTTGGGGATGTAAAAATGTGGATGTGATTGGGGAGATGCTATGATCTGTTTACCATCCTTGAGAGAACAAGTAACGAAAAGGAAGAAAATGAATCAACGTGTGGAGGATGATGATAATGGTGATGGTGATGCGTGTGAGTGCACGTGTGCGTGTGTGTTGGCAGAGGTTATTATCATGATTAATTATGAATTCCTTGAAGGGATCAGTTGCAAGGGGGGCAAAATGAATATTAATCTCATCGAATGACCTATGGGGCCAAGAGAACTATCTCTTGGTGAACCCCTGATACTATGTGAACACTGAATGCTTTCCAATACCTAATATCGTGGGAAGAAGCGAAACAGCAGTAAGAGTAAACAGAACGTAATCAGGTGGTATAATACATCAAGCAAGGATATTATTATTGTGCATACAAAGATGAGCTCTCTCTAAATGATGTAGTGATGCGTACATCATCCATTCTATAAAGAGACAGCCAAGATTATGCTTGCCAACACTCAAGATGGATGATTCATATAAACTAGTTCTTCCTTCGAGAATGCAATGGATGTGCCCCTGACTGTGGTTTGAACCAATGGAAGATTCCTGCCTACTCTCTATGAAAAAAAATTAGGTTTTGGTAGTGCCTCTCTCCAGATCCCATGATTGAAGTCTCTCTATTGCTCTAGGAACATTACTTTTAGCCTGGCCCCACATTATGTGCTGACTTCAAGCAATGGAATTTGTGAGGCCTAAAACCAGGTTCTCGGGCCAAACTGAAAGTGAAATACTGAACACAAGCCTAATGCAAACCACATAATCACTTGTGGAAGCCAGGAACAAGAGGCATGAAAAAGCAGATTTGAGATGTCTGTAAAAAGACGGGATGGCCAGCAATTTTGAATGATGGTTGTGATATTCGCTTCCTAATCTTCCTGCAAGGTGTGCGGCATGTGCATCCACAACAGTGTAGATTTTAAAATTACTCAATAGAGGTTGTTTTCATACTTCTAGTGTTTAATAGAGTGGAGATTGAATATTGTAACAAGTACAACATGACAACAAGTGTTAGCTTGTCAGCTTCTACCACCAGAATAATGCAGTTGAGTGATTATAAGAACATGTTAACGAAAAATGTTAACAAACGTGTTTCCATTTCTCAACATCATATTTCTATATATTGTCTTTGGAACATAAGATCGTCAATGAGTTAATGATGAAAGCTTTATTGAATTGTTTTCTTTTCAAACGCAGCCCATCTTGAAACTCGATGATGTGTGCTTTATTCTACCCAGTCAGAGAATATACTTTTCAAAAAATCCAAGTACCTATCTATATCTAATTTATTGACAAATGAAGCTAGTCTATACACCATGTTCTAATGGACTTGCAGGACGCCTTGGAATGATTAGAACATCTGGATGTTCTGGGTCTTCCATTAGATCTTATGTTTATTCTTCTGTAGATTGATATTCCCTTCAAGTGGCCTTCAAGGGAAGTCAGAGATATGTGTCTTAGCACTCTTTTCCTCAGACCAGGATTAATCAAGGCTTTGTCTAGGAACGTAAACAAATTGTTTATGATACGTTTCTGATATTTTTAATGATTATATTTGCATGCACATATCTTGACGAAAGTGGAGAATATTCCTTGTGTTGTTTTTATAATTTAAAGTTTGGTGAATGCAATATGTCTAAATGGAGTCATATTTATTTTTGAGCTAGATCACACTATTGAGATTATTGACTTTTCTTAGGCTCTAGATGCCGTGGAGCGAGAAATCTCTGGGTTGACTGATTGTTTTGAAAGGTAATACACATTGTTTTGTTGTCATCCAAATTTCAAGGTATTATTATCAAAATTTTATATCATTGATGTGTGTATTTGACATTGCAATTTGATTTGGATGCTAACCTATCTGGTACTGGATGAACAATGTAGCTATAGCTACTTTGCATGGGTAAAGTAGCAAATATTATGGTTTTTACATAAACAATGATTTTATTATTCTCTTGTGACTTTAATTATGCAATTACTACATGACTATAATGCATTTTCACTTAGAAAACATTACATTGAACTCCATAATAATTGGTTGAATCTTGGTATACAAAACTTCAGCCATGTATTGATCATTCTGCATTTGTACTTTATTACGTTCTGGATATCCATGGGAAAATAAGAAATACTATCTTATCAAGCATCTGGAATCGGATGAGAAATGCTAATGCCTTCAATTACATTGGCAGAATTACAAAAGCTCTGAATTCCTGTAGTGCTACAACCGGAGATATTGTTGCTGCAACAGAAAAACTAAAGCAAGAATTGGAAAATACTAATCAATATCAAGACATTGTAACGAGTTTTTTACATGATTATCAGCTTTCTTCCGATGAGGTCATTTTCCTATTTTTGCTCCTTGCTTGTACCATATTTTTTCATGAACTCAAATAAAATCCTCAACATCTATTTCTTCCAGATAAATGCCCTTCGGGAGGAAGATTTAAATGATACCTTTTTTAAGGCTCTGGCACGGGTACAAGAAATTCATGCAAATTGTAAAATACTCCTTCGGACTCATCACCAGGTTGATGCTAATTTGTCTTTCTTCGTTTCTTCTATTTCTGGTTAATCCGTGCTGATCTCTGGATTGGTTGATTAATCTGTGGAAATTGTTAGCATTATGTCAGCTGTGGCATTGACTGCAAATGTAATATGTCAGATGGAATGCCTGCATAGTAACCGATTGAAGGTTCTTGCTAGAAATGATGAACTGTAAAGCTCGTGGTGATTTTTTCTCAGTAAGTTGCTTATGGTGTTACTTATTTGAAAACAGCGTGCTGGTTTGGAATTAATGGATATGATGGCAATGTATCAAGAAGGGGCATATGAACGATTATGTAGGTATGGATCAAAGAGCTTCTATCGCTGTTCTATTTCATCAGCTACTTCTCATCTGTGTGTTTGCATAGAAGATGGAAAGCATTCATTGCCCTTTGCATTTTGTGTGAATGAATTCTTTTAGCATGATTTGAATCGATTTTAGATTGTTATGCCTGCAGTTTTTTCCATACAGTTAAGAATCTACATGAAATTCTTGTACTTCATTATGTTACATTTGCATTGATTACATCCGATCTATCTGGATTCTTGTCAGATGCAAACCCTACCTCCCTTTTAATTCAGGATTTACACTGTCTGGTTATACTCTTGTGCTCTTTTAATATTGTTTGGGTTCTAAGCTGAGTTTTAGTTTCCTTTCTTGGATCACTATTAACTAAAAGGGATTCAGGTAATCATCCATCTCCTGAGAGTATATCTGTGATGCATCAGAAATTCAGATATTTGGATTATTGAGGAATGCTAGCAATCATGTCACGGTTTGTTAATGCCTTGGTTGACATTGCTAGACTCAAATATGTTGCCAATGCTTCCAAGCTCCTGCAAAACGTGTTCCAATCCTGTAGTTAGAGGGATTCAGCTAACTGTCCATCCCTAAGATTACATCCGTGATGTATATCGAAATCAGATTTTTATGTTATTCATGAAGCTACAAATCCTTTTCTTTTAGGGCTGTGTCTGATCAACTTGCATTCCAGTCCTTCCAAGATTACATGAGACATGTCTTTGGAAAGTGTCACTCTTTAAGCTCCTGAGACCGTCTTAGCAATTTATTATAAAAGAATCATTTTTCACTTTATTACTAGTGATCCATTGTATCTTAATTTTGCTAGGTGGGTGCAAACAGAATGTCGTAACCTCAGTGACAGTGATACACCTGAGGTCAGTGATCTTCTAAAGACTGCTGCGAGATGTTTGAATGAACGCCCTGTTCTTTTCAAGTACTGTGCTGAAGAGGTTTGTATAGCGTTTTGTTCATGTAAGCTTTTCCAAGTTAGGCCATACATCAACATCAGCTGCATAATATATGATCTCAGTGGAAAAAGCAAAAACTGCTTCCAGGTTGCAAACACAAGACACAATTCACTTTTTCGACGTTTTATAAGTGCTCTTACTCGTGGAGGTCCAGGAGGGATGCCTAGACCCATAGAAGTTCATGCCCATGACCCATTGCGGTATGTTGGTGACATGCTTGGCTGGCTTCATCAGGTCAGGACGTCTACTTTATTTAGTAGATTTATGCTTGTGGTGAAATTGAAGTATAAAAATATGACTCGTGATGAAATTTGAAGGCGGTTGCCTCAGAGAGAGAGCTTGCAACAGCTCTGTTTAGCCCAGAATCTACTGTGGGTTCAACTTCACGCCGATTTTCCAAAGATTCGGACACATTGCAGAGTTTGAAAGCAGAGACTGACCTGGGATTTGTATTAGACCGGATATTTGAAGGTGTATGCCGTCCATTTAAAGTTCGAGTGGAGCAAGTTCTTCAATCACAACCTGGGCTTTTGTTGGCATATAAATTAAGCCATTTGCTAGGCTTTTATCGATTTACAGTTGAGTATTTCTTGTCACCTGGAATCTGTTCAAGTCAATGCATTGAGCAAGAACTTATGTAGTGAGCTTATTAGATATGGTGTGCGTTTTCTTCATCTTTCAGATATCCGAGCTTTTAGGACACGATGCAGCCCTTTCAATCACCCTAAAAGATGTCGCTAATGATGCTGAAAGGACATTTTTTGACATTTTAAAAGCACGCGGGGACAGGATATTGAGGTATCCACCACCTATAGCTGTTGATTTATCCCCACCCCTTGCAGTGGCAGAAGCAATGTCAGCATGGCAAGAACTCTTCACTACATATAGTGAAATGATGGTACCTTCTGGAGGCCAAAAGCCAGATTTCCAGCCAGTGCTTTCTGCTTTACTCGACCCAATCATCCTGGTACAGCATGTGAATTTGTGTTTGCTTGACTGTGTATGCATATATTTATGCCTTTCACACTGCTTCATGGAGAGGCATAAAGAAATCTGGAGAATTGTGGAGTGTCTAACACTGACTCCTGAAGGAGAAAAAATTTGGAGAATGGATTTTCTGCAGTGCTGTTATTGACATATCTCTGCATCACCTCTATGCAGATGTGTGAGCGAACTTCAGAGACATATGCATCAAAGCCTCCAAAACCACCTTTGCGGAGGATGAGCACCACCACCGTCGACGCTGGGAGGAAAGTCTTGAGTGTAAGTGCTTATCCGCAGAGATCCATATCAGGAGATCCCTTCAGCAGTAGCAGTCACACTGTGTCATCAACACAGGTATGTATGTGGATTGAGAACTGTTGCCAAAGACCTATCACGATTCAACTAGTCTCTGATTTGTTCTTTTGGCTTCTTGTATATTCCAAGTCTTAAACCCTAATCTTACGATGATATTGCAAAACATGGTTATCCGTCAAAATTTAACTGTAAACCCTTAATGATTATTTTGGTTTCCTTGTTGGTCATTTTCTAGATAAAGGCTAAACCATCGTACACATTTCAGGATACAAGCTAAACTCATTACAATTCCATCAGTAATCGATGGTCATTTTTTAGATAAAGGCTAAACCATCTTACACATTTCAGGATACAAGCTAAACTCATTACGATTCCATCGGTGTGATTATTGATTTTGAAATCTAACATCTTTTGACAGGGTGTCAGTTCCTCGCAGAAGATATTTTTGATTAATTGTCTAGAGTCTATCCGACAACCGCTGAGTGACAGTGGGATCAACAACGATTACACCTCATCCCTCTCCAGCAAGATTAAGGGCTACATAACTGGTCTGATTGACGAAGAAGTAATGGCAATATTAGAAAAATGTAAGCTACAAAACAAGGTTTCTATTATACGGGACCGTGTTCGCAAATACAACAAGTCAGAGATAGTAGCAAAAGAAGATGAAATAGATGAAGAGAAACCCCTCGCCCATTTGGATGATATGGACTCTGCATCATTTTCCGAGTCACTTAAGTTGTTTTTTGGTCTTGTTATTGGGAGCGAAGGGGTGGTCCCCGAGTTTCAACAAATACAAGATCCCCAAGTGAGAGGTGAGGTAGGCTCTGGTGTTGCAAAAGCATTACTGCAAGCCTATGAACTAGTCTACACCACACTTCTTGATCCGGGTAATGGTTATTTGGATTCAAAATCAATGCTTCGTCACACTCCTGAACAAGTGAAAACAATCCTGGCTATTTGAGATTTCCTTTATAGCTATGGTTAGAGGAGAAGTAGTCAATAAATGTAAGATTGCATTGATTTATTCTTGTACTAATGTAAGCAGAGTGTTTTTTCTATTACCAAGCTTGTTTTGTTTTCTTCAGGCACAGAGAAAAGTTTTGTATGGTTACAAGGAGGATCGATTTCATGGATTTGAGAATAATGATCGGAAGGATAAAAAACATTAGTTGAAAAGTTAAAGCTTTTGATAAATGAACTAAGTTCAGAGGTATTACAGAGTCTTTTCCTTCAGGAATCATAAGACTTATGTCGTAGAAGTCTCTAATTGGTGATGAGTGCCTGGGCTGTATGTACTACGTTGATTTTGGGAAACTGAAGGTCACTCACTTTCCATATTGAGTTTGAATGAATTTCGGTGCTGATTCCACATTACATTGAGAGCAGTACATTTCAGTGATAATCTTTTACTGTCAGTGCTAGATCTTTACAAGCATGTGTTTGGCGTGCAGTGGCAATGCCTTCTAGAATCATTGGGCATCTGCTGTCCAAAACTGTGGGTAAATGTCTTCTTAACATTTCTAGTCATTTTCAGAAGGAAGTTGCCCTGATCATCTGCTAAAATTGTGTTGCGCAGCATCAGATCTTTTCTTCATAACTAGAACCTTGTATTTTGCTTTGTGAAACCATGTACAATCTTTCAAACATGTTGCCAAGCGACACATTCCTCTAATCAGCAACAATTTCTGAACATACCATCGCCTAAGGCCTTCATTAAAACAAGTCAGTCTCTTCAACTGACAACATTTTTGGGTGCAGCAAGGCACCTTTCGTCTTAGTTGCAATGACAATTTCACTTGATAGCTTTTCTTTTTTCTTCATGCCTTTTCCGAAAGAGGTTAGAGCTTGGGTAGAAGTCATCTTGTTACAGTGACACCTCCGGTGTTATGACACTTTGTCTTTCTTGAAGCAGGAGGTCTCTTGGGCTCAAGCCCACTGAAAAGACAATGGGGAGCAACAAGCTTGTCAGACAATAGGAAAGTATATGTATCATGGGCATGGAATGCGAAGGAATGGATGTGATGCCTATTCTCATTTCGTGATGATTTCACAGAAGCTTTTCAATTCATCACTTTTCCATCTAAACAACTCCATGGTCTCTTTTTCTTTTCTTTTCTTTTTTGCATCGGTTCCTGAAGAAGCCCATCTTTTGAAGAAGAATCACATTCTCTTCTTCTTCTTCTTCTTCTTCTTCTTCTTCTTCTTCTTTGCTGAGATGGTAGAAGCTACAAGACGGACGAGTGCGAAATCTTTACAAATCTTTGCCAAAAGCTGCACGCATTGCCAATGAAGGATCTTCTCATATGGAAGAAAATGCAAGAAGGGGGTTTAATGAATGAGCTGCACGACGACCATTGCTGGTTCTGCCTTCCTTCTTCTCGATCTTGCCACAAAGTTCTTCCTTTTTTCAGCATAAGATTGATTGATCACTTTCACGTGGGGAAGCAATTGCATTCAAGAGCACGCCTCTGCTTACTCAAGGGAAAAAAAAGATAAGCTCATTATGCTGCTCCTCTCCGTTGCTTCTTGTCGGAACAAAATCATGCAGCAGCATTGTTTAAGCAACGCATAAGCTAGCCACTATGGTCAGGCTATAAAAATGTGGTACATAGAGATCGGCGCCTCAGAAAATAAAGCGAACAAAGATCGGATGATAACACACTGCAGCTGGAAGCAAAGTGAGAAGCTATGGACTTGATTGTGGCAGAAGCACTCACAGTGGAACGGCACCGATTTCGAAGCCCTTATGATCCTGTGACCATCCAAAACTGGAGAAAAAGCGGATCACTTGAGAGCACGGTCCAAGAAAAAGGTATGCAGGAGTGGCCCTGGGCATGATTTTCATCATTAGGAAACATTTGATCCGACAAAGCTATCAGGAACAGAAAATCTGTTGAATCGAGTCATTATCTGCCCCGTTTCTTCTTCGATCCGGCTTCCAGATCTGCACATAGGTATATACATGGCCGTGTATGAACGTTCCAAGCATCAAAGATACTACAAACTACCAGACGCGGTGGTGATGCATGGTCAGGAAGGAGAAGACAGAGATTCATAGGCTTCGTTTCCGAGAGTGGCTTCCAAAAAGAACCACCTTTCCTTCCCTTCACCCGATCATCATGAACATGGAGCGGCAAGATCTGCTTATGCTGCTGCACGAACCGCCTTCGAATACTGCTGCTACACCACAGCACCTGCTACAGTTCGAGGATTTTTCTCTTTGAAACGATGATGATGATGATGATGCGGCGGACTGAAAAGAAAGAAAGGAAGAAAGAAGAAAGAGAGCATCGATCGGGAAGCAGCTGCAGAGCGGACGTTGCAATACGGCTACACAGTGCTGGCGCTGTACGTACGTGTAGATTTGGTGAAGGGGACCAACAACATTCCATGGCCAGTGATCCATGAAAAGAAAGAGAGAACGAAAGGAAAGAAAGAAGGAAAGAAGCAGCCATTCTGCACACTGGAAGCAGGTCCAGTCTGCTGCTGCTAGAAGAAGGAAATGCAGAAGCTTGCGTGGATATGGCGGAGACGACCTCGCTGTGTCTCTGGTCCAAGTTGTGGAAAGAAGAAGGAAGAAGAAAGAAGAAGAAGAAGAAGAAGAAGACAGAAGAAAAAAAGAGAAGAAAGAAGAAGAAGAAGAAGAAGAAGAAGAAGACAGAAGAAAAAAAGAGAAGAAAGAAGAAGAAGAAGAAGACAGAAGAAAAAAAGACAAGAAAGAAGAAGAAGAAGAAGAAGATCTGATCTCAAAGCAAAGAAAGAACATATTTCTTCATGATTTTAACCTGCCATTTTGCAAAGCCCTGTAAGTTCATCTGGCATCATCGATCGATCGATCGATAAGCGGTCAGTGCGACGATCGAATCGAATCGAACCGATGAGCACTGCGTGCGACAGGATCGGAAATCGATCGGTGCGAAGCGAGTGCAACGATTGAATCGAATCGAATCGAGTCGAGTCGATGAGCAACAATCATCGGCCTGCGACGAGACGATCGCATCGGATCGATCGATAAGCAGCAGCGAGTGCGATGATCCTATCGATGGGCAGTTAGAGGATCGAATCGATCGATGAGCAATGAGAAACAACAGGTTTCCTTCGGAAGAGTGAAGCAAACAAAACGACACGGATGAGAGATCCACGAGCAAACAGGGAGATCTGCCTTCACTTCAGGTTTTCTTGCATTCAATGAGCCAATGAATCATTTCCCTTGGTTCACCTCCTATCCCATGACTGTGTTATTGAGCTGATATCTCTTGGTTATAAACCTTCTTGGCAGAGCAGGGGATGATCTGGAACAAGCGGCCGACAATGGCACTTAGAGATCATCATCCCTCTGGCAATGGCCATTAGCTCCCCCCGAAATGAGAGAGAGATTTTTTTAGCTTTTCTTCACAGTATGGAGCAAAGTTGGCTCAGTTGCATGTGCAATGAATGCATCTGCTTCTTCTCGCGACCATCCGACTAAACACGGAGACAAACCTAATGCATTTATCACTCCCATCTGCGCTCTTCCGCGACGCAAACATGCATACGCACATACATACATATACACATACATGCAATCCACAGATTGCTCATGCATGCGAGATCGTACATGGTCTCAAGCAAGGCAGAAGCCGAAGAGAAACGAGCATTGGCTTAGTCTCTGCTTCTTGGGCAACCTTGCTTCCTGCTGTGCAGCGTATAGCAGCCTTTTGCCCTCGCTAGCTTGGATCGAACAGATTCCTGTACCCAACTCTGACAAATCTGCAGAGGGGTTTCAGCTCTCTGCATTGATCGGATCAGAAACCCTAAACCCTAAACCCTAAACCTAGCGTTGAGAAATCCCTAAACCCTAAACCCTAAAGGCGGAATCAGGATTTTTATTTCAAAGGTCTCCAAGAAAAAAGAGAGTTAAAGTTAGTTGTCCGAAGAAGTTTATAGGTAGTTAGTTTGTCCCAAAGCTGTCCGTCCAAAATTGGGCCGTTGTCCGGACAAAACTTCGCCCCCGTGTGAAACCGTAAAAACAAAATAGAAAAAAGAAGGATGAAAAACAACAGAAAAGGAAATGAAAAAGAAGAGGAAGAAAAAAAAAAAGAGAGTTACGTTTACCACAACGGCAGCGCAAAAAACAATTAATTAATTAATCAAGTAATTAATTAACAGCTGTAAAAACAAATAATGATGAATTAAATTCTCGTTTTCTCTTGTTTTTTGTCAGCGCAAAAGTTAGAAGTTATTTGTTAAAAAAAAAGGAAAGAACGAAAAAATAATTATCCGCGTCTTATCCCCTTTTTTTTTTGTCTCCTTTTTTTCCCCTTTTTGTTTTTTGTTTTCTTTTTGCCAGCGCAAAACTAATAATTATTTTGTAAAATGCAGCCACGAAAATTAATTATCGTCTGTGTTATGCCTCTTTTTTTTGTTTTTCCTTTTTTTCTTTTTCTTTGAGAGTTACGTAAAAAAAAAAACAGCAGCGCAAAAACAATGAAAAGTTAAATTTGTAAAAAACAGACGGGAGAATTACCAAAAAAAACGCCTATTTTAACGCCTATTGAAATTAAAACATTACAAATTAGCGCCTGATCTTTATCTTCCAGTGAAGATCAACACCCAATTAATTCCGCTAGTATTGATTTTATTCCTAATCGTTTCCTGCTTATTGATCCCAATTGCAATCGACTAGCTAAAAGTTCGTAATTTTAGAATCCAATTGATTGATTAACACGCTAATTTGGTGATTAAGCCAAGTGATTAAGCCTTAATACATTTTCTAATTTGATGTTAATTGGATTCACAACTGCTTGAATCGGTGTTAATCAATCGATTGCGCCGTCAATCTTAAGGCTAGGCGTTGATTTGTAATTGCTAGTTTCGGTAGGCGTTGAAATGTAATTTATAAATTTGTTAGGCGTTTATTGGCAAATTTCCCCAAAAGAAAACGCATAACAAAACCATAAACTACATTTTAATGCTCACTGTGATTAGAAACCACAGACGAACGCCTAATCTTTAGCTTCCCAGCTAGAAATGAGCACCCAATTAAACGATCGCGCTTAGCAGCAAAGGTCGGCAAATTCAGAATTTAATCGATGGATGAATGCACCGATTCGGTGCACTAATCGAGCAATCGAGAGTCAATCGATCAGCTCATTAGATGTTGATTGGCCTCACAATGAATGATTTGATGCTAATCAATCGATTTGCGCGTGTTGTATTTGTTCAAAGCAGGCGTCAAATTGTAAAATGCAGCTTGGAATTTTGTTAAGCAGCACACAAAAAAAGAAATGAATCGATTTGATGTTGTTATTTGTTTTCTTAGTTATCTTTTCTTTTTCGAGCAGAGTTATCCTTTTCATCGTAAAAGTTGGATTTTTGAGTGATTTTAAATTTCGGCTTCCAAAAAAAAAAAACAAAGACAAAAAATGCAAAAAAAGAAAACCAAGAAGAAAAACAAGAAAAAGGGGAGATTTTTTAAAAATTGTTTTTTAATTTTTTAATTTTTAAAATTTGGGTTTTTTTGGCTTCCTGTGTAATTTGCATGTGCAGGAAGAGAAGAAGAAGAAGAAGAAGAAGAAGAAGAAGAAGAAGAAGAAGAGGAAGAGGAAGAAGAAGAAGAAGAAAAGAAGA
>JBBBWG010030309.1:0-39080 GCA_037176905.1 Azolla pinnata | reverse complement strand
TCCATGGCTTGTCTTGATGTTGTTAGTCTCATACTGGAGTATCTGTGTAATGATTCCCATTAGCAGGATCCATAGAGTTCATCACTAGCAACCATTTGAGTTTCTGTGGAAGGATTCGTCGATTGGTGCCAATGCCTGTCTTTTAAGTACTGTTTCGCTTTGTCTCCTCTTCTTCCCCTGTTAAGCATCAAAGCACCATACTTGATATGTCTGGATATGTAGGGTTTGGGGGTTCTATAGTTGATGGATCCGCAACGATTTGGTGGGAGGTTTTCTGATTGCAAATCTGTGAGGTGTGATTCAGTAGGCAGAATCCATGGCTTGTCTTGATGTTGTTAGTCTCATACTGGAGTATCTGTGCAATAATTCCCATTAGCAGGATCCATAGACTTCATCACTAGCAACCATTTGAGTTCCTGTGGAAGGATACGTCGATTGGTGCCAATGCCTGTCTTTTTAGTACTGTTTTGCTTTGTCTGCTCTTCTTCCCCTGTTAAGCATCAAACCCCACCTTACTTGATGGCTTGAATTATTTGTTTTCTGCATCTTCCATCGCCGAAGAATTAGATCCATGCCCAAGCTTCCAAAAGCACGGCACATGACATCTTGAATTATTTGTTTCCTATCATCCTTCTTCGGTCGATCGATAAGCATGTTCGCAGTCCTTGCGAAATGATCAGAGGCGCAGTATAGGGAAGCAGCTTTCTCGTGTGACAGGAACAAAAAAAAAATCTACGGAGCTATCTAAAGTGATTGAAGGAGCTATGCAATTTTGTAGAAAGTGTAGCAGAATGGATGTGGGGGCTCTGGGAGATGATTAGAGAACCTATGGCTCTTTCTCCCAGTCCTGTTGCTAAAAAGGCTCTGTTAGTTAGGCCATGCCAAATGGTTGAAGGAGATATGGCAAATCACTTTCTTGCACAAGCATTGCAGGATCAATGGAAAACATTAGCTGTATATGCGTCTTGCTACCGAAATGATCGGATCTGTGAAATTGAAACTGGTAGAACCACCTAGCAGTACCTTAGCTTCATGGCAACCTATACTTGTGTCCTGCCTCGTACATATACTCTTGATTGATTCAACTGAGTGAATGATTTGTCTACTGATTGATGATAGTAGCTTAGCTTCTTCCATGGCAACCTAATAGTTGTGTCCTGTCTTGTACATGCACTATCAGTTGATTCAATGGGTGAATGATTTCTCTGCTGACTGATGCTAGTAGCTTAGCTTCCTTCCATGGCAACCTAATACTTGTGTCCTGTCTTGTACATCGTACTCCTGATTGCTTCAACCCAGTGAATGATTTCTCCGCTGACTGATGCTAGTAGCTTAGCTTCCATGGCAAATTATTTATTACTTGTGTACTGTCTTTGTACATATACTCTTGATTGATTCAACTGAGTGAATGATTTCTCTACTGATTGATGATAGTAGCTCTTAGCTTCTTCCATGACAACCTAATAGTTGTGTCCTGTCTTGTACATGCACTATCGATTGATTCAACTGAGTGAATGATTTCTCTGCTGATTGTTGCTAGTAGCATAGCTTCCATGGCAACCTAATACTTGTGTCCTGTCTTGTACATATACTCTTGTTTGATTCAACCGAGTGAATGATTTCTCTGCTGACTGATGCTAGTAGCTTAGCTTCCATGGCAACCTACTACTTGTGTACTGTCTTGTACATGTACTCTTGATTGATTCAACCGACTGAATGATTTCTCCGCCGACTCATGCGAGTAGCTTAGCTTCCATGGCAACTTATTACTTGTGTCCTGTCTTTATACATATCTACTCTTGATTGATTCAATTCAGTTTATGATTTCTCTGCTGACTGACAAAATACCCATTTCTTTGGGTTTCGGCTTCTGCGCAGTGACGGGGAGGGTGACGACGAAGTCGGATGTGTTCAGCTTCGGCGTAGTTCTCATGGAGCTGATCACCGGAAGGAAAGCATTGGACGAGACGCAGACGGAGGAGGACATGCATCTGGTGGCATGGTTCAGGCGCATGAGCGCGAGCCAGAACGATGTGCAGGAGCTTCTGAAGAGCGCCATGGATCCATGGCTGCTGGAGGAGGTGATGATGGGAGCAGACGACTCATCACCATCTCCATCTCCATCTCCATCTCCATCTCCATCTCCACCTCCATCTCCATCTCCAGCAGCATCAGTATCAGCATCATCATCATCATCATCGTTGCAGAGCTTGAAAGCTGTGGTGGAGCTGGCTGGGCACTGCACGAGGAGGGAGGCATGGCAGCGCCCCGACATGAGCCACGCGGTGAACATCCTTCTCCCCCTGGTGGAGCTATGGAAACCTGCGGACATGGAAGGAGACGACGGAATCGGCATCGATCTCCACATGACATTGCCGCAGGCGTTGAAGAAATGGCAAGCGTACGAAGATCTGACAGGAACTTCATCATCATCATCATCATCATCATCATCTTCCTCTTCTTCTTCCTCGATCTGTACGACCATGACCTCCACCACCACCACATCCACCACCATATCCAACACCAGGGAGAGCTCCTCCGGTTTCTTGCCGCACTTATACTGCGGAGACCTCGACACCACGAATGGCAGCATCCCGAGCATGCCGCTGGGCTTTGCAGATTCCTTCACGTCCAACGATGGGAGGTAGAGAGAGAGAGAGAGAGAGAAGGAAGAAAGGCACGAGGGTTTTCTTTCTTCTTTCTCCGCCGCTGCGCTCGCGAATTCCAATGGATATGGTGATTGATGCTGCTGATCGGCAGACAACAAAAAAACTCAGAGACAGGCGGGGAAGAAACGAGATCTAAACTACTAGCCCACAACCTGCTGGAGCAGAGAAAATCCGAAAGCATTCTTCCTCCCCTTTTCTCCCCTTTGTTTTTCCTTGTTCTGATTTCTTGGACCGTGCTTCTGGCTATGGCGGAACGCAAGGTTTTTCTTCTTCTTGGAGAAGACGATGCCACGTCAGCGCCGCCGGCCACGTCAGCGCCACGTGTCTTTTCGCCCCCCCCTCTTTTTTTTTAATTCTCAGAAAAAAAAACAAGAAATTTGTAATATGTCCTCTTTGTTTTTCTTCTTTTTTTACATTTATCTCACATTTCCTTCAAGAATATTTTTTCTTTCTTTTTTTTTTGTTCAGTTGAGAATTTGCGGTTTAGGGTTAGGGTTTAGGGTTTCATGGTTTAGGCTAAACCTTGGAATTAGGGTTTGGGATTAGGTCCACAGAACGCTAAACCCTCGGGAATAGGGTTTTAGTCCCAAGGAATTAGTATATTAGGGGATAGGGTTAAGAGTCCATAGCCCTAATCCTAAGATTTAGGGTTCAGGATTAGGGTTCACAGAAGCCTAGGGATTAGGGTTTTAGGCCCCAAGGAATCAGGGCTTAGGGTTAGGCCCGCAGAAACCTCCAAATCCTAGGAATTAGGGTTTAGGATCAGGTTCACAGAGCCCTAAACCCTAATTATTATGCTATTTCTATACATGGGCAAATTCAATATACTGTCTATGCCCATTTCTGGATATGCATATACACACACACATTATACAATTCCATATTTGCTAACATGTCCATATATAAAAAAGGATTTGCGTAGCAGTTCGAACGATAGATTGGATCATTATGTATTATCGCTTGAGTCGATCAAGTTATGACTAATGCAAGGAGTTTTTAGGAAAATTTTCTTGGAGCAGAATGTTGGATCTTTTTTTTCAGTGGTTGGGTAAGAGGATTTCACAGATTTTGGGTGCCATAGCTACTTGCTAAAGGGCTCCTCAAAAGAGGAATATGAATCAAAACCTTCTCACCTCCAAAACAGCTTCTCATCTCCAAAAAACAGCTTCTCACCTCCAAAAAACTGTTGGAACAAATCCACATGGAGTGGCAGTTACTGACAGTTAGCAAAACCAATTTGGTTCAAGGAATATAGCCAAAGAAACTGTTGAGCAATTTCACATCCAGGTTAGCCCCCTGGGATGATCCAGAACCATCTTTCAATAGCATAAAAGAATAGTAGTAACATATATAATATGCTATCAGCCCACAGGTTTCAACAAATAGAAGCTTCATCAACAAGAGACTATTGCAATTGCATCTTTCTATCACAACCAACCAAGTATGACCACGGTTTGGAAATGTCTGATACAAAAACGCCCTCCTTTCCCTCAAGCTTCATTCCCCAAAGATTTCAAGTCATTCATGACTCTCTTCTTCACCGACTGCAGAAGGAAAAAAAGAGAAGATTATATCCTAACATAGGAAGTCCTAAGCAATGTGTACAGTATGCTAATACAGCACAAAAGAAGCCGATCCAAGGCCGCACATGATAGTAAAATCCTTGGGGGGACGTTTCCAGATCGGGAAACTGAATTCAGGCTTTTTTTTTTCAATACAATGAATTCTTGTTCCATGGCGAAATACGGGTGTTAGCGACTTGAAGCTCATCCCAAAGTTTCATTCACTCTTTTGCAAGGCAAAATAGTTAAGAGGAGCTGATGAAATCGAGTCATTGCTTGTATGTGCAAATCCTGGAAACCCTCACGACCTCGGATGCTTTCCCAAGTGTGAAAGTATTCGCACGCTTCTCTTCCCAAACTCTAGAGTTTCTCGCAGTCCATCCTCGAAACTTACAGTGAATTCCGATTGCTTGGGTAGGACTTCTGTCACCCTTCCTTTATGCCTATTCAAAGTAACAAAACAAAATCAATTCATATTCATATCAGAGCCAGAATGCAAACCTTTTTAGCCTGTATATTGCATAGATACAAAGACAGATAGCTGCTGATAGATACAAAGTTTCATTCTCTTTCAACAGTTTTTAACCAAACCTAGGGCATTATTTCATCTCATGCTCTATATATATGATTTTATTACTAAGGAAAATGGCAATGATTGAGCCATCGCGAGTCGATGCCACGACATGCACACATATGTCCATCTATAAAAGTCCTTTAATGGATAATAAATGCATGGAGCTTGCAAAATCAGAAAAAAAAATGTGTGTGCCTAAATGCTTATCAAACTTACCATGACTTATCTCTTGGCCGGAAAACTTCGACTCGTTTCCCAATCGCACCTCGACCAAGTTTTTGTAGGATCCAGTTATCATCGGATTCTTTCGGATTGGGTTCCAGTTCCATCTCATCTTCAAGAACCACCATTTTGCGAACCTCTAGTGCAGAATGTTTCCTCCTCTTCGATCGTGGGCCTCGAAAAGTTCCACTACCAGCACCACCACCATTACTTTTACTGTTGTCCAAAGGCTTTGCCGAAGACTCTCTCTCTGGATCTGCCAATGTATCCCAAAACAATCGTTTTTAGTTTATTTTCTTTCTTCTTAACAAAATAATCTTTTACCAATTTGACATTGTTTTCCTTTAAGCGGAACAATCTCATTTACCTCAAAATCTTATACCTGGTAGAATAGAATTTGGGAATCATCAACCTCTCCTTTTCTAACACTACCACACTATAACTATTAGAGTCTTTAACTCTTGTTGTTGGCAAAGCCATCCGTAACATTAGTTCTCATCAATTCAAATATTCTTACCAGATGAGGTATCGTTTGATGAGTCTAGCCCTTGATGATGATCATCATTATTGTCATCGCGATCATTCCTTTCCTGATAGCTTTTCTTTGACTTATCTTTGCTTGCGTTCTTGTCACGATACTTGACAGTGAGATTGGAATGCTTACCACTGTCTTCTCGGACATTGACAGCCTGGGCTGTTATGCATAAATCGAAGAAACCATGAGCTTCTAATACCTTTCTATATAAAAGAATATTCTTAGAGATTATACCTCTTCCATCGCGGTAAGTAGTCAAACCAGAGCCACTTTCCCGTGAATCACTGGTCTGTTCGGACCCTGATATTTCAGACCAGTAAAAAAAGCCACATAAATATATAAATTTCATATAAAAGTTTGCTCGAGTTTCTCCGAGCGCCATTTCCGATTGCTAGGAAGAACAAGAATATTAAACAAAAACTACACTAATAGGCCTGCTGCTACTGAAGTCCAGAAGAGTAGTCATTCCCCACTCATATCATCAAATGAAAAACATATTTCAACTGATAAACTCCAACAAGATTGCACGAAAAATACAAGGATCAAAAGCTGACCTTCTTCATCCACACGCAGATGATTAAGCTGTCTCTGAGGTTCCTTTGAACCTAGGAAAGGACGGATTTTCATTATTGTTTTCTTGGTGCCTGCTTGATCCTTATTTGCACTGCTAATAAACTTGACAGTCTTCACAGGATTATCATTTGCCCTCTTCGCCTCAGAGGAGGCATTCACCCTACTTAGCATATCCTTGTTCTCATCAACTGCAACAGAAGAAGGCTTCCTCAACTTGATGCCAGAATTACTCTTACTATTAACATCGTCAAGTGACGTCTTTTTGCCATTGTTGGCTGCCATTGATTCTCTTGCTTGAATCACATATTTGGTAAGCTTGGCAACCGAACTGTTCTTTTTCTTGTTTGAATTTTCAAGGCCACCCTTGTCCTCAATAGGGCCTATATCCTTTATCTCATTTTCTTGTTCTTTGCTTGGGGTCACATTCAATTTGGGGAAAGTAATTTTTAACTTCTTTATAACACCCCCACCAATCCCACTCTTATCAGGTACATCAATTTTGTGCTTTCCATGTTCAGCTTTCTTCAATGGCTTCTCTTCATGTTCCTTTCCCGTAGGGGTAAGCATTTTGACAGTCTTCTTTATTGGACGAGAATCTGTAACCTCTTCATCATCATCAGAAGGACACAGCCTTAAATTTTCATCTTTTGAAGGAAGCCCTGCTATCTTCTGGCACTGTAATATCAAATCTTTATCATACTCATCACGTCTCCTCCAAATCTCTTGAATTGCGTCATCCACATCTTTTATCTACAAGGAAAAAAGTAGGTGCTCAGTAAGACCTTTTGTACTTATAAATAAACAGAGCAAAAACCAAGGCTCATGCATCAGTAATGGAACATTTACTTTGTGACATTCTCCACGGCACGCAGGACATGTATAGTGCAGATTGTTGTCTAGCTGAAATTCTTGATACTTCTCATCACTGAAAGAAAATTAAATTAATGAATACAAGGATTTAATGCATAAGTTCTTTATTTGGGCTTATCGACTCGAAAACCTGGTTAGGTGTTCACAACTGCCACTTCCTACCTTATTCCATCACAGTGAGCATGAACCCAATGTTCACAATTATCACAACAAACCATAGGGGATGCCTCAGAATCTCTGTAAACCTGCAAGATTCACAAACAAGTCATGCAGTCAGAGCCTGACAATACTGTAAGATGAGAGATTCCTTCAGCCCAGTTTCTCATGGAAATATAGAACATGAAGAGGCATTGAGGGATGAGTGCATGCCACTTAGATTCGTGTCCAAATATATTAAAAAAACATCATAGGCAAGAAAGTACTTTCTTAAAATATTCGTCAGTGAGAAGTGGAAATCCTATGTCAGCAAACAAAATAGATAGAGAGAATTTAGTTGAGCTAAAAACAGGTAAATTACTTAGAAAAAAAACCAGGAGGGGGAGAGCTCAAGATGAGTAACGAAAACCTTGATTCAGTTCAAATCTTTCCCGCTATAATGATCAAACATGAAGATGTGCAGAGAAAGAACAAGGAAAAATGAGTAACGTGATCATGAATTTCAATTGAACTTGCAGAATCCATTCAAACACACATAGATATAACATTAACCAATCAGTTTCATACGTGTCCTTCCCACACAGCACAAGTAGAATACGACCGTGGAAAACCACAGAATGGGAACAAGAAAAATAGTTGGCAATAGAGCTGAACAATGCAATGACAAATTCAGAATAAGCCATGTTTCTTTGGAACATATACCAGACTTCCATGGAATCAGAGTGTATGAATAACTAACAAGGGAACCCAGCATTATCAATTACATGATAGTACACACAACATAGATTAAATTAAACATTCACTTGCCTTGAGGCATACTGTGCAATACTTCCCCTTAATGAAAAGTCTCCCACATGCATCACAAAAGGTGTGCTCAAGAAACCACCTGTTTTCACAACATTTTCAGCCAGTATTAGCCTTTTGCGCTCAACATAGGAGGCTAAATTTATCAGACTGAATCAGAAATACATATGTTTGATAATCTAACCAGACATGTATGCATTATTACCTTGAACTAACACCACTTCCAGGAACTCGAGAAGAACAGCTGTGGCAAATGGCATGTTTGGGGCAGAGATATGGCCCCTTACTTACTTGCTGTTCATTTAAGATAGTAATGAAAAGGACATATCAGAACACTCAAGTGCTTTCTGAAGAATTCCAATGATCATAGAAATAGAGGACGCAATGACCTTGAGGGGTGGTTGCTGGCAATATGCATGAAGCCCCACGTCACATCTTTTGCAAAACACGAGCTTATTAGGTTCTCCTGTACGTCTACAAACCTGAATAGATTTTTTATCCATACAAAGCCATAACCATTAGAACACTAGAAAAGCAAAGGGAAATAGTACAAATGCCTGAGAGACGTAGAGATATTATTGTCAAAACTGATAGGTACCTCACAAACTCGGCAACTTGCACAAACCCAAGATGCCCAATTGAATAAATCTACAAAGAATACAATTGATCATATATATGCAATATATATGCACGCAAATGAGCTTTAAGAGATGGCATATAAGAACAGAGTTCAGCATAAATGAATTATGCATGCACATATAAAAATGTGTGAATCTTTTGCCATGCAAAAAATAACTCACCCCGATTGCCAGCCCAGCGCTTCAGACAATTTCTATGAAACATCTTTTTGCAGCTTGGACAAGGTATCATTCGATCAGCTTTTCTACTACCAGAAACCTCACTGAAGAAGCAAATCTCACAGGTCAAGCCACCAGAATCCCCATTTGTAGCGACCCCAGTTTCAATGAGCTGGAAGAAAATTTCCCCAAAACCATTTCCACAAAATTTCAGATATGGCTATTAATCATCCCAAAAAAATCATCATGCTATACATTTACAATTTCCTCTGATTGATATTGCCTTGCTTAAACACTTGAGAGTCACCAAAATTCCCATTAAATTTCTATGCAGTTATATTTACTTGGAAATTTGAATTCTGAAAATTCACAGGATGATGCTATAATAAATAATAAAATTGATACTTATATAGTTAAAATGATATGATCCTCTTCATAATAGCACGGATGGTGACCACAAGACAACTTATCCGTGCTGACCGGTTTGAATTCACATTTAGCCCTATTTAAAATTTATTAGGAGATGTGCTTATGAACTTAAAACTGTAAATGATCCTTCATTCAACCTGGTTCAAAGCCATTTTGGAACTGATGGTAATGAGACTTATACAGTTGCATTTACACAATTCGTCATCCAGTTTCATTCCAAATATACAAATGAAAGTGATATAAACTTTCATGTGGCCTAAAATACACTGAGGTTCATTAAGAAACAGAATGGTGCTGTACCATATAGATTTGAACTTCCTCAAGCATGTTCCAAATATGCTACAGGAAGAAGCTATATGGTGTAACTTGAAGAGTTAAACTGACAAAATCCTTCACCTATTTTAAGTGATTGACTTGTTTTATGAAACAACTTAACGACCAAACACTTTCTTTTCTTGCTCAGAATTATGTGCACTATCATAGACAGCAAGCATAACAATCTGCAGGAAGTGAGAGTGCAATGGAACCTCACAATCTGCAGGGGTGTTATGCATAGACCTTAAGCTGATAAGGTACAATGCCTTCTCCCATTCAAAGATAGTGTAGGGATAAACAGTCGAAAAGTAAGGTAGATAACTTACATGACGAGAAGCACCAAGCCTGGCTGCTTCGGCTACTTTCTTTGCTTGCTCAGCCAGTGCCGCTGCCTCAGCCACTGCAATAGCTGCCATTGTCGCTTGCTTTCGCATAACCATCTTCTTCGAAAGTGAAAAACCGGTATCTTCGCCACTCTCTCCTCCTCCTGTGCTGCTCTTCATCTTCTTTGGCTTGAGATCTCTCGCTAGCCTGGGTACAAGAATCTCTATGGTTTCATTTTCCCCCGATGCCAGTAGACATGGCTTCGTTAGAAGCTTCTCCAAATCCATCACATCTCGAAGAAATGATTCTTTACCCCCCGGAGCCAGCAATGGGGCCGGGGTCCCATATGTACAAAAGCATATCTTCCGACTGTTTAGGCATGAATCGACCCAGAAAAGAATTAGCAATCATTTTTTAGTTAGAACTTTCAGCCCTACATGCTCAGGTTGTTTAGATGCAAAAAATAGACCAAAAAAAAAGAGGAAGGAATCAGAAAACAATCAAATTTCAGTCAGAAATTCATCTTGGTCCATCAAACATGGTGTGTCGAACATAACAGGAAGCAGAATCAGATATTTCCATAGCCCAAAAAAAAATCCCGTAAGCTTGAATTTCCAAGAAGATGGGCGATTTACAAGGAAAACACGCCTCGCATCACATGTCAGATATAAATGAATGAACGAATGAAAAATGCCCACAACATATTAAAAACCTTGATTTGAGGAGGAAACAGACCCACAAACCATACCAAACACAACAATCAACTCTCTTCAAGAAAAAAAACGCCATTAGTTTCAAGGTGGAACAGAGGCAGAAGGATTCATATGAGGAAAGGAAGTTCTACAAAAGCAAGACGCAACGAGCTGAATTCGCCAGAAGGAAGCAGCGCGCACACACCCAGAAACTCGAGTCGCGAACCAACTCTAAATAAATCAGCAGATGGAACGCCAATTTCAGCAAAGCAAAGACGAAGAATGTGCATGGACAAGGAACGGACACCCCCCCCCCCTCCCTCCCTCCCTCCCTCCCTCCCTACCCCAGAAGTGTATTTATGTCGAGGCAAACGAAGAAGCGAGAGTAGGCACACGACGAAAGCCAGAAAAGAAAAGAGAAAGAAAGACAGGGGGAGAAATCAAGAAGGGCGGGGATAGAGAGGGGCAAAGGCGACAGCGCTGCAGATCCAGCGGGGGGGGGGGGGGGAGAAGCCGTAAACAGAAGGAAGGAAGCGCGGCGCGGGTGAGAGAAAGAAGGAGAGGGGGGAGCGATGGCGAGGATTTGACATAAACAAACAGAACCCAAAGGACGGGAGGGGGGCGGGAGAGAGCGAGGAAAACAGCAGAGAAGGGGAGATTATGTAGAGGGAGCGAGGATCAAACCAGGTAATGGGGCAAGCGACGTGAAATGCCATTAAAATCGAAGGGGACGAAGAAGAAGAAGAAGAAGAAGAAGCGAATTCCGGCCGACAAACCCAACGCTCTCGCGGTTTCAGTCCCTTTCTTCTTCGTTTTGGCACTCTGTTCTCCTTCCTTCTTCCTTTCTTCTTCCTTCTTCCTTCTTCTCGCTTTTGCTGTCAGGTCTTCTTCTTCCCTCTTCTTCCTTCTTCTTCTTCTTCTTCCTTCTTCCTTCTTCCTTCTTCTTCTTTCTTCCTTCTTCTTCTTTCTTCCTTAGCTTCTTCTTGGAGAAGGAGAAGATAAACCAAGAGACAAGAGACAAAGAGAGAGAGACAGAGAGAGAGAGAGAGAGAGAGAGAGAATTGCATTAGAGACTTGAGGTGTATGTTCATATACACCGATGAGCTTCTGATAATATACTGCGCGCTTCATTCTTTCGATCGACCGATTTCGACCGACCGAATCAGCAGCCGGCGGTCGGAACAGGAACAGCCGGCTGAATCGTCGCCGTCGCTTCTCCGTGCCGAGAGCGAAGGAACCGCGTCCGGGTTTGCATGAATGAGATCCTGAGGCATTGAATATCGGCGATCGATGCTGGTTAGAGCGTGTTATTGTCTTAACAGTTCCATATAGATACAAAGAACAAGAGAGAGAGAGAGAGAGAGAGAGAGAGCTGAGGCCAATGCACTGTGAGTAATCGCAGATTCTTGTGAACAATGCACATGAGCTCATCGTCAAGTTGGTGTATGATATGCCTGCACTGCGCCGTATAGATCCAATACCCACAATTCCCAGATGAAGATGCACCATATCGATCTGGTGCCCACAATTCCCCAGATGAAGTGATTCCCAGATGAAGATGCACCATATCGATCTGGTGCCCACAATTCCCCAGATGAAGTGATTCTTAAACCGTCCCAAAGACATAAACACGACATTCTATTACTCCTATAAAAAAGGATGGATCGCAAACAGCAAGCGCTTCGATTAACAAAAGATTTCTCTTTTAACCCTCTCTTGGGCAAGAATTGCGCATTATTAGGTCTTAATCCAAACGATTCTCAGGCTCATGATCGTCATAGCCTTTTCTATGACCTCAGATGGTGGAGAATCCTGTCAACAAAAAATTTGTTTTTCCAATCTCGAAAGTGTCCGTTTACACAAAAGCAATTAGGTAGTCGAAGCCTGATGCTCATGACTAGTTATCAATAAGAGCTAATTAGCCTAATTGTTCACCAACGATGATGTCAAGAGAGATTGAACGACCTGGTACAATTGCGACCATCATCCATGCAAGATACAATAATCATCGTAAACAAACCCTAAACCGTAAACCCACTGAAACAAAGCCCAGTTTAGGGTTTAGAGTACGTAGTATGGCTGAGATGGCTGCACTACGCTCAACATATCTTTTGATGATGCCCCGGATTCGCCATCTAGAGCTTTGTGCATATAGCGCGATAATTTCTTTCTCAGATAATTTCCTTTCGCAAGGCTTTTCTCGCAACATCTAATCCATGCAACAAAGAACTCGCACGAAAACAGTTCCATCTCTCAACAAGCGTTGACAGAAACTGCTTCAATGTGAGCATCCACAGCAAGTTTCAAGCAGGCTAGCGAGTCATTGATATTATCTTCTTTCTGGTTCCCTAACACTGGGCCCCCACACCTGCAAAATGAAGCCTGATTCATAAGTCAATTGCATCATTAAAAATGCCTACAACAAGGAAATGGAGTTTATTGGCATTCTGCAGTCTCGATTAAGTATAAAAACAAATTCTCAATAATGATTAGGTTGGATTAAGGAAACCATACATTTTAAGGAGTGCACATAGTTCAATAATCGATGAGCGAAGAGCTGTGCACGACTTCCTTTCAGAAGCTTCGGTGTATAGCTGAGCAAATTCTCCCCAAAATCTGCTACAATAAGAAAAAATAAATTGCAACAGTATAAGTAAAACCCGGCATATAGCTAGATATGTGAAAACATGATTGGGCATTCACTATCATAAGGAACCCATGCAAAAAATATACAAAATTGTACAACCGACCCTTCAATAATGGATGGCATTTCAAGAATACAACACGTTAACAGGGCTTAATGACTAAATGGCTTAACAGTTTTGTTCGGTTCAGTTTAGGTCGAAACACTTGCTCTGACAGTATTACCTGGGTTAGGTCAAGGGTTCATTCGTTTGGTTTTAACCATTCTCTCTTTCCAGTTTTAGCTTAACGATTTTAAGGCTATTTTTAAATAATTTTTAATCATAAAAGTTTAATCTTCTCCTCGTCCCTCCTCTAAGATTTAGGAGTTGGCAATGATTCAGTTTAATTTAAAATGAACCACAGAAACCAAGACTTTCGCAGGTTAATATCTCAGTTTGGTTTGGGTTTGAAGATTTGTAAATGCTTTGATTTGGGTTTGGCTCAGTTTGATTCATTAGTTAAGTTTTGTTTCATGGTTTCACAGTTTTGTTTGTTTCAAAGTTGAAACTTTTTAGACAGCTTGAAACCTGTTCTTCTAAACTGAACTCAATCGTTGCCTATTGCTAATATTACATATTTTTAGTATAGAAATGAAAACCCATCCAGAGGTTCCTAAAAAGCCTACCAAAAATTAGAAAGACTTATGGTTCTATATTCTGATTATACCTTTCAGCATGGTAGGGTATTCGCGGCCATGTGTTTCTCATGATATCCTTGAAGACGTTGAGCACCTGCACCATCATCCATTGAGCAGCACATCAAGCTATAAATCTACCCATATTATGATATACAGATGTAACTCATTAGATACACAAGTCTAGCCCTTCAAAAACAAGATTCAAAGAGTTTAAACCATCAAGATACATAAATCTGACCCTTAATACAACTGAATCTTCTGAAGAATGTGCCCAGCAGAAGAGGAGAGGCAGAAGTCGTCGAAAATGTGCTACGAGAACAAGGCCCATCGCATTGAAGAGTTCACCTATATGATCCAACCATACTGTATACCAAATGGGATCCCTCTGGTGTCTTTCCAATTCACTCAACATCTCATTCAAAATACTCCTATACCTGTTTCGAATGCAACAAGGATAAACAGCTAAATGTACAATGGTTCACAGGAGCTATAATGATTCAAACAGCTGATACATGACATAAGTATTGTACACACATAAGCTTAAATCAAAAGCTCGAAATCATTTTTGTAAAAATGTTCATCACCCCCACGCTCAAAGATTCAAAAAACATTCCCTCCAGGCAAGTACCCAAGATATTGTGATTCTTCTCAGATTCTTAATAAAATTGGATCACCACCTACCACCTTGCCTTACCCATCAGATCTGATATCCCTCCTGTATCTAGATCAGCTGTCTAAAAGAGTTCTTAGTCTCTAGAAGTAGCAATATCACAATAGTACATCCACTAAAACTAAATTTCTATGTTCTAAGCAAGTTCATCTATCAAACTGTGCACAGATACTTGGCCTTCAAATATCAACCTGAAGTCTGCAAACTGGTAGCTCTCATGGACAAATGACCGTTTCATCATTGTGACAACATACTGTTAATGCTTCAAACAGCAACTTTGTTGTGTATTCTCGGTATTTATTTGACCTTACCATGAAAAGAGATAGGAAAAAATAAATCCAGCACCTTAAGGCATCAAATAACATATGGTACTTACAGATATTTGATGCATTACCATTTAGCTCGTGGATTACTTCCTTCCAAGCATTTAACAAGTTGAATTGATGTTTGAACTACAAGGGGCCAAAGCTCGCCACAGCCGATGATAGTATGGGACGCAGAATTAAGTATTAAATCCTTGTACCAACGAAGCTCTGATGGATTCAAATTTTCTTTTAAATGTAAGAAGATTTTCAGTGCCTGTCTCTGTCAATTACATTCAAAGTCAACATTGTCTTGATCAAAACTTATTACTATCCAAAACCAAAAGCTCAACAATGATTATAAAGAATGGAAAGCCAAATAAAGAAATAAAAACTGAAAATTTGCTTGTTTTAAGGCCGTCTCCATGTGAATTCAATATTTTATTTACAATAATTCTAAAATTGTTGCATGATACAAATGTGAGTACACATTGTGACATGAAACCACAAGTATTTCTTACATATAACTAGACAAGTTGGGAATTTAATTATAACTTTTCGTGCACTTCATTGCAACCTTATATTCTAAATCTTTAGTATTTTTCAAATTACTAACAAATTAATTTCCTTTAATGGCTCCAATTTCATAAAAGTGTATAAAACTATATTACGAAATAACTGAAGAAGGAATACCTTGATATGCGGAGAGTGATGATCCAAAGCCATAAGAGCACAAGGTACCAATAATGTTGAGAAAGGACTCAAATGAGGATGCTTAACCTGGCCATAAGTTCAAATTCTATGATCGCAGTTCAAATTTGCACGTATGATTTTCAAATCAGAAGAAATATACTGAAATGCCCATTGTTAGCCAAATGCCCGTGCTCAACTTCCGGAAGTCTTATGTATAAAGGTTTATCCTTCCTAAATTATGAATGTTATGCATCATTGAAGGGGATGAATTTTGGGCAATATAATTAGGCGAACAGAGCATATAATCAAGGAAAAATGTACACGTTGATTATTGGCTCAAACTGTATATATGATCCTGTGTATATCCTACATGCACTGCATGAACACTTCCTCGACACATTTGGAAACGGAGTCCAAATTCTCTCTTATCCAGCATAGAAGTATGTATGCTCCATATGTAATTCATTGAACGAGCACTATGAGCGGACAGCTGACAACATCCATCTAGCCCTTCGAGAGTATATATAAGAAAATATTTTTCTTTTGCAATTTCTTTCGGCCTTCTTTCATTGAATTTTTCACTCCATGTGTACGAACATAAATCATACGAAATGGTCCTTTCATTCTACAGCATTTCAACATTTTCAATTTCCTTACAGAAACAAGAATTCACTATAGAAATCGTCAGCCAGTAGAAATATTTATGTTATGCATCATGTAAAGTTCACCTGTTTTAAACACCAGTGCATTTGATGTGCTGCAATAATAGCAGATGCCAGACTTGCACTGCTTGACATAACTTTGGAATCAGTCGTAATATCAAAATCACTCTTCAATCGATTCCTGAATATTGGTACGAAATTAGGAAGCATCTTTGAGACCACTCTCTCAACACCAACACAAGAATCAACCTCAATCTTTCTGTTCTGTCCTTCTTCCTGAATTTCTAGCACTCTGGTTTCACGAAAATAAGTATCAATGTGATTTACTATTTTACTTGCTATTTTCCGGGCATCTTTACTTATCCATGAAAGAGGTGTGCTAGTATCATTTTCAGCAGAAGCTATCGCTGCACAGGTAAGAATCACATTCTGCATCAGGTAACCCTGTTTCATATCAATGATGTCAGCCCTCAAAATAGCAAATAGTATCCGCAGAAAGAAGAAAGAAGAATGGTTAAATTCCTGGGCTCCCTTGATTTCTTGAGAGTCATTCAGGGGAATCACAAGATCAGACGGAATCTGTAGAATCTGCAATGAACAAGATTACACATCATTATGAACTACCAAAACTGACACATGTATGTCTAGCAAATCAAAACCCATGCTGGATACCTCCACTAGTTTTTCCAAAGTCTTTAGTTTCTCTTCATTGAGCAACTCAGAAACTTGTAAATTGTCCAGATCTTCAACACTTTCAAGTGTAATAGAAATACCCTTTAGAATGACCACTGTCTCCAACTTCACAAATACATCTGAAATTTCTTGATCCATAAAAGATGCACCCTGGTAATAGCTTACAAATGTAGCACCCTCATAGAGTCCAGATGATATCATTGGTATCACGTAAAACCTATACTGGGAAATGCCAATCACTCTGCATGGGAATAAATAAACTTACATAAAACAAACATGTGAGCTGAAGTATGAATGAAGCACGATTCCCCTGTTACAAATCTAAAAGACGGATCTATTGTCCTACAATTCGTTTCATTGTAGTCATTTTCTGACAATGTTCAGGTCAACTAAAGATTTTATGCCACTGATAAACTTTACAGTGATACCTCAGCAAAAAATTACCTAAATAGTCGTAAAACCTCCTTTGCAGATGGTTTGTCCCCAGATATTTCACATTCTTCAAGCAAGGCAGAAGCGACTACAATCAATGCAGGGACTAAGTTTGCGTGATCAGAATTTTCTGATACATTGATTAACTGAAGTTGTATGGCCCCCTCAATAGAAAACAATAAGAGCCTCATATCAGCTGCAAATTGAAAGCCTTCAAAAACTGAAGCTGATGATTTTTTATGTCCACTTCTCAGAGAATGTATCACTCTTGTAACAAAATTCTCAACCAGGCGAATGATCATCTCCTGATTCACAAAGACAATCATTCAGAATCCAGAGAAAATATGGAGCCACAAGCTACAAACAGCTTTGGAAAAACATCAGCACCTCGGAGCATAGGCTTCTGAGTGTTGCTTCTTCTCCCAAAAATAACTCTTCTGCCGCATTCTGTACTTCTCTGTGTTCATCCGCATTTGTTGCAAGAAATCCCCATGTATATCGGTCCAATCTTCACAAGAGATTCATCTTTTCAAATAATTTAATGGAAGTATTTTCATGATCATCAAAAGACAGCATAATGCCTTTTAACTTTAAGACAGTATTCCAAACTCCAAACGGGAGAAATGGTTATCAACCAAGGTTTTCCTGGAAGCATTGGAAGTCAAGTCTCTTGGAAAATATATAAAGACGGGACTTATACTCAACTATCTAATTTTCTTTGTGCCAGATAGTGTATGTTAATATAAGCTTTCTTCACAGGTTCTCTCTTTCCCCACTTAGAAATCCAGCCTCAACAAACACACTTGTGTTTTGTAATATAGTAGTCCTTACTTGTTATTTAAATACTAACTCTGTTATCATGGTAAGTTCAAAGAGAAGAAACTCGATCATGTTCAATTGTGAGACTAAAATAATTGTCAGCAAATTACCAACACGATATGAAATACAAGTTGTCAGCCCTAAACCCTACTACAAAATCAAATGTCAGCGAAGTAAATTCCTGCCATAAAGAAGAATAGGGGGCAACATACACAAAGCATTACTCTGGTATTGGAAGAGTTTTCTGAATGCTCTTAAAGGCCTTGTTAGCACACTGAATGGCACCAATACGCACCTGGAAAAAATGGATTTGTGTGTATGTGTGTCAAAATACATGCTATTCATTATAAACTCGAATGCATTCAGTCAAGTGGATTTTCGAAATATCAACATGCAACCTATCAAGGGAATCCCGGTTATATACATTAGAAACCATCTCCTATGGATAGTTTTTTGATAACGAGCAAAAACATCATTGTAATATTAAATAATCAGAGGAAAATTTTTTTCTTTTACCGGGGTAAACCAACTCATCTTCCAATTCTTTTATGTAAGACTACCAACAGTACAGTAAACCAAAAATTAAGTACAGAATCACAACACCACCTTTAAATATATTACTCTTATTCATGTAGGTTCGTAAGCAAAGACCTTACTAACACGTATACTATGCCTTCTGTTCATTGTACTGCAGATCAGCCCACATAAAGATGCAAAAGGTAGAAAAAATTAGGAATCACTGACCATCTCTTTTCGAGGTTCTTATAATCCTTTTTCCAAGGTGATTGATGATTCTAATTGCAATCCTGCTCAATTACTATAGAAACCACCATGTTCTAAACTCTAGATCCCTATTGGAAAATATATTGAAATTAAGCAGAAAGGTTCATCGCACTACCTCTAAATACAGAGCACTTGAGATTAAGCTTGATCCTGCAGATTATGAAACAAAGACCTCATGAACACATCATCACTGTGCCTTCTCCGGGTATACAACAGACCAGGAAACTCAAAGATGGAAGGCTAGAGAAACTTAAGGATCATTGACGACAGCTTGACTGAAGTTTCCAGTTGTAATAAAGCGAAATGACAGAAAAACCTTCATGTACTAAGCCTTAGAACCTTCCAAGCTATTTTTGAGGATGTCCTCATTAGCTTCAGTTTTGCTTGGCATTCATCTTCTCAAATCCTTTACGCGACAAAGGGAAGTTCATTAAAAAACACAATAAAGAAGAGTTAGCACATGTTTTCCTTTTCATGAGGCTGTGTGGTGATTATGAAGGACTTTTAAAGAAAGTGTTTTATTTTTTGAATCATATTGAGCCTTCTTTTGTTGTAATGTTCTACATTGTAAAATGAACATGAAGTTGTCCTTAATAAACTGATCATAGCTGGGCTGTAAGAGAAACTGTTAACAGCTTGCACTAATATGCATTGAATAAAATCGTATTGACTTTGTCGACAAATTCAAGGATGCCAGGGAACTAACTCAGATAGAGAAATATGTTACAATCACGGACTTCTTCTACTTTATCAGGAGAATATTTCTATTTTCGTGCATACACCGAAATCTCAGTAGAAAATACCTGCATAAAGACTGTATTTTCATTTAATGTGTATACAGACACTGAATTTTTCTTGTTGAAATTTCTTTTCAAAATCCTAATTTTTTAATGCATTTGGTGAATACAATAGATTGGTCAGATCTCTAGCATACCAGGAGCAAAGAATAACAAGCATTTTGAGTGCCTACACGAATAATAAGAAACATTAAACCAACAAAAATTATGCGAAGCCTTGGAGTTGATACTGCTTTATCCCTTTGTAAGGATTTTTGCGTTTCATTATCGAAAAGATGGCAATTTGGAAAGCAGACAAGCAAGAATCCGGCAATTCAGCTCCTTTATTTGATATGTATGCGAATCGTATACAAGAAGGGACGATAAACAGCATACCTTCGTGTTGGAGTCTGATAAAGCCAAGGAGAACAAGAGGAGGTCCAGAACGTCGACAGTGAAGCGAAGAAAGGATCCATGGCTGTCGGCATAGTCAACGGGGGGTCCATCGTCGAGGAGGGAAGACAGGGACTGAATCGCATCTAGCCTCCGGAGATAATGTTTGGATTGGAGGCCGAGCTCTCCTTTGATCTGCTGCAATCGAAGCACGGGGCTGATCTCCTCCATGTCGCTCGTCACGCGCTCGTCGCAAACGAGAAAATCGTCGAGCACAAGAAGAAGAAGAAGAAGAAGAAAGACAAAGAAGAAGAAGAAGAAGAAGAAGACGGGGTTTAAGGAAACCGCAGAGAAATGCCCCCCAAATTCCGGGGTTTTAGGAAACTACAAAAATGCCCCCAATTCTTAGGGTTAAAATTGGATTCCAATTTTCCAGGAAAACTCTGAACCCTTCTTGCTAATTTTACATGGTTTTAATCGACTAATCTTCCTAATCCTTTTCTATAGAGAGATTCCGAGACGTTCCCGGATGGGATCATTTCTTTCGGTTCATCGATATGCTTAAAACAAAACAAAAATAATGATGATGATGGAAGTCGTGCCTCGATTCGTGTGACTCGAATCTGGCATCTTATCGTAAAGAAGAAGAATGAACTGTGTTGTGAGAGATATAGAGCCTCGCCTTTGGTTGTTTCCTCCGCCCAGTTATGTTATTATGGTCGGTTGGGTGAGGCTTTTCGACTTGGATTCAGATGATTCGATCCTGGATTTATGTGATAATCCTCTCATTATGCGGAGATGTTGCGTTCTGTCTTTGCATATGTACGATGAGTACGAATTTTGGAGCATGATTTGGTTTCGTATGTATACGTGTTGAAAGCTATACTAAGGTAACCAGCTATTGTACACGATTTTGTAGCCAATCGACGGGGTCTTTTTTATACTAAGGAATGATCTTTGTTCGTCGAGGAAGAAGAACGAAGATTTTAGAAGCATGTTGTTTGTGTAAACGTGTCGAATAAGCGCGCTTTGATGAAAGCGTAGAAATAAAAATTCGGGGTTTGATCTGGAGCTTCTGCCCACTGGCGATCAGAGGAAGCCGGAAGCAGATTTCGACGGGTTTTCTGTCATATCACGATGCCGACATAAAACTTTCTTCGAGCCGAGGGGAAGCAGTTGCTCGAAAGCCGCAGATCTCGAGGCGTGATTGGAGGGAGGAATCGAGAGCTGTCGACGTCCCAATAGCGTATTTTCATCTCTTTTGTCTGTTTCTGTGCAACGCTAGGATGCCACTCGATTCGTTCTGCTTGTTGATCAGGCTCCAGATTGATCTCTGCCAGTGTTCGATCCCATGCGTAGCAAGCAACGATAAGGTTGACGAAGTGTGTTTTTTCTCTTTTTTTGTGTGGTTACGAGAAGCTCCAGGGCTATGGACGACAATCAATGTATATATCGAATGCGAACAAGGGCAAGCAACGCTCAATCGGATTGATTGCTGATCTCAATCTCGATCCTGTCTCTGTCATCGATTGGAACACGAAGAAAGGCAGTTTAGAAGCTAAGGAGTCTGAGGAAATGCATAACTAGAGTGGCTTAAAGCGCTTTTTAGGGCTTAGGGTTCCAAGTTTAGGGTTTCTTGATGGGGCATTTACGAACGGTCGAGGATGTGCCGCGTCGGCATGCCTCTTCGGCCATCATCCATTGTGATTCAATCTGAGCCAAGCTTTTTTCTAAATCGAAACAAATAGAAGAAAAAAAAAACGAAGAACTGTTGCAGGTCTTTTTGTCTGTTTGTCTGTCTGTTTGTTTGTCGAGTTATTTACCATCTCACCTACCGATTAATGGTTCGAATCATTTGTGAAAAGAATAAGCATTGTAGCCATTGGCATTTTATAACTAATCATAGGACCAAAGATTTTATAAGATCTGTTTTTTTTTAAGCGAAACTGGGAGGCGATGTTGCATTGCCTCCCAGTTTTGCTAAAGATTCTCGTGGGTCTTTCCTCGTTCGGCGTTTTACAGCACCCGATCTTCAGATTCGGATTGTATGGTATGTATACAAGCATGCATGGTGATGATGTTGATGATGATGATAGTGGTGAGGATGATGATTGCGATGGTGATGGGGTCCTGAAGCAGGTTAGAAAGGAAAGAAGAAAGGAGAAGGAGAAGGAGATATGAAGTGAAAATTGTTCAACAGTTCAGAAGCGTTGGTACTCGGATTTGAACTCTGGTTCAATGTATGCAAGTAACCCGACTTACCGCTGACGAGAAAAATAATAATAAAGAAGAATATCATCATCATCATCATCATCATCATAATTTAGTCTTCCCTCTGTAAAACATGCAGATCTTCTGATATATATCAGCGACATAGTACAAGAAAAAGAACAGCGAGCCTTTGCTGTTGCGTAACTGCTTCGACGGCAAGAGCAACATCGATGAAACTGGCCATGGTCAGATCAGCTCAGTTGCAAGGTTGTTTCGAAACACTATACGGTGTAATCGATGGACCGAAATTCTCATACAGCGAGCGCAGTTGTGAGAATTTGCCCGAATCCAACTTCCCTCGTCGAATAGCTCAAACAACAGCAATAGGCAAGCGTCGATGAAATGGCAAGGTCAGCTTAGCTTTGTGCAAGGTGTCACAAAACACCGAATGATCTAATGGGCGAAATTCTCATACAACATAATTGTGAAATTTTCAATATACACACGCACACAAATAGAACGTAACATTCGCAAGCTTCTGGTTTTGCAAACACGAATGTAAGTTTAAATGCAAACATTTGTGAATGTTACGCGTTTTTTCTTTTCAAATTTTATTTTGGAGAAAAACAATCATAATGTTTTCCTTCCATTCAGAAAAATGAATTCCTATTTCTTCTGGTGGCGATTGATCAAATCTCGAATGCTCGAACTCATTCCCGATTGCGATTGCAGCTTGCAAAAGCACGATTCATTCTATGCATATATATATGCAAAATTATTATACAACATAATTGTAAAAATTTGCCCAAAACTATACACATAAGTAAATGTTTGTACTTATGCAAAGTTCTCGTACAAAATAACTGTAAAAATTTGCTAAAATTATATAACATAAGTATATGTCTGTATGGGATTGTGTAAAGTTCTCATACAACATAACTGTAAAAATTTGTCAAATTCTAATTTCCCATTTATCATATATAAATGGAAATATAAATATATAATTTATTTATTTATCTATTTAATTTTCTGTCTTCTCCTCCACTTTCATTTCACAGAGACAGAAGAACAGAAACAGAAAAACTCAGAGCTTTCCATAGCCATCGCTCTGAAGCAACGCGCAGAGAAGAGAAAACCTGCATACAGCTCGACACGCACGCAGCTGCAGCAGCAGCAGAAGAAGAAGAAGAAGAAGCAGCAGCAGGAGGAGGAGGAGGCCGAGAGACCTCCCCGTTTCTTTCCTTCTTCCTTGAAGGAATAGAGAGAGGGAGAGAGAGAGCGAGGGACAGAGAGATGGGTGTTCTGAGCAATGGTTGCTGCACGCTCCCCGTTTCTCCTCCGCCCCTGCAAGTCATCTGCGTGCCTAATGCCCACAGCCTTTGCGACTGCCACGGAGATCGATCCGTTACTGTCCGTCCTCCCTTATCGTCGTCTTCTTCGTCGTCGTCGTCGTCCTCCACCTCCTCCTCCACCGATCTCGAAGGAGAAGAAGAAGAAGATGATGATGATGATGAAGGATTCTCGGAGATGATGGAATCTGTTAGAGTCGTGCTTCAGAGCTTGGGAGAGGATGTCAGACGCGATGGCCTCCTCAAGACACCTCTTCGCGTAGCTCGAGCTTTTCATTTCGCCACCAAAGGTACTGATAGCAGTCGCTGCGTTCCTCCCCATGCGATTTCGTTTACTTTCTCTGTCTTGTTGGAGATCGCGAAGGCCTGTTTGCATTTTAGCCTTCCTCTGAATCTCTACCTTCTGATATTCTCGCGTCTCTCAGGCTTTACCTTCAGTACTGATTTTGGAGCTAACTTCCTTTCCTGTCTAAACAAAATCAATGGCTTTCTGTTGCATCTCAATCTTGTTGTTTGGGATTTTAAGTATTATACGTGGATCTGTGTGTTCGTGATTTTAGGGTCTCCATTTCTCTTAGATCTCTGTCTTGTATGGTAAAGATGCAAAGGGGGGTGGCAATAAAAAACTTTGCTTTCATCACTTTATCGTTTCGTTTCAACATTGCTGTTTGGTTAGTTCAATTCTTCGCTTCTTTCTTGTTACAGAAAAAGTGGTTGCTTTTTGAGCTTTTGGAGCAGCCCCTACTGTTTCTTTCACTTTAATAGCATTTGAGCTTGTCATTAAGACTTTTGCGCACTTGTATCTTTGGGGTTTTTAGGACTCCGTGTGCATTCAATTCGGTACTTTTAGGATTCCGTCACATTCACATCTCTGTTTTCTGGGTTTTTTTTGCGCATGCTTTTTAGGGTTTTGGGTGCATTCAATCATAGGTCATTTCTGAGCTATTTGCCCTCAGCATTATTTGGCTACATTCAAGTCTAGGCTTTTCTGAGCTATTTCACTGCAGTTTTGTGCTTTGAAGATGTCAATTGCAGTCAGATGTATGTTGGTTTAGAAATGAAGCTGTTGACGTTTCTTGTGACTACATAATGGCATATAGATCTGAGCTCAAGTTGTGGAACTTCCTTCATTTTACAAATGTTAATACGACTAGGCCAAGCTTTGACCTAGAATTTCATGAAAGAAATGCTCATTCCTTTTAGTGCACTCTTTTTAATACCTTTACAACCATCTGCATAGGCTCTGTTTGTTAGAAAGTGTACTTCTTTTTATGCTTCAACTGAGTACATAAAGGCTCAACGCTTCTTTTGTGTTAGTTAAAAGTCATGATCCTAGTGAAGCTTTTGAAGAAGTATTTTTAAGCATTTGGTGCATCTTTACTTGTTGCTTGAGCTAAGAAGTTTCCTTTAAATCTGGCCCTCATGATAGAGAAGTTTTTTATCTATGTTGGCTAATTCTAAGTTCTATTGGTGATTCACATGTATGTAGTACAACATTTGTGCTTCCATTATTGATCATATGGTAACTTTGTTAATTCTGGGATCAGGTTATAGACAAGTAGCAAAAAACATAGTGGGCGATGCACTCTTTGCTGAAGAGGGTGTAGATCCCAGACTCGGATATGGAGGAGGCTTCGGAGGCATGGTTGTAGTGCGGAATATTGATATGTATTCTTTATGTGGAGGTTGTCTTCTTCCTTTCAAAGTGTGTTGCCACATAGCATATATTTCTGCTGGATATCAAGTTGTTGGATTGAGTAAACTTCCCCGAGTAGCAGACATGTATGCTCGCAGGATACAGGATCCTCAAACTTTAGCTGACGAAATATGTCAAGCATTATATGATACCATCAAGCCACTTGGAGTTGCTGTTGTATTGCAAAGTCAACACCTTCCTGTACCGGGGCTTCTTCATCAGGTTGCGAGCAATTCAAAGAAAGCTTTGTTTCTTCCTTCAGTGGTTACTATTTCTGGTAAAGGCAGATTTGAAGCAAGAGAGAGTGATGCATGGATCGAGTTTCTAGCAATGTTGGCACTGGATGGTATCATTGTGAAAGGTGAAGCAGATCACGCCGAGTGCAAAGGCTTGAAGAAGAAGTTTTTCTGCCCTTGCATTCCAGTTCATTCGCTCACTGCTGACCTTGATGAAGAATGCACTCTTCGCACCTCCAATATGAATAATACAGTTCATGGTGTTGGAAATGGTAGTAAAAAAGCAAACATCCTGCATGCCAAGGGAAGTAATATAAAAGCCAAAAACGAACAAGGCAGCTTCTATGATTGTACTCTATTGCCGGTGCTGGCAAAACCGTGTGAAAAGGTCCCAACCATGGTAGCTGCAGTGGAGGCGATGCTAGATTCATTATTTCTTGGAGGTCCTAAGAGAGAGGGGCTACACTTAACAGCAAAGTGCTTTGTTGGTTGGCTTTGCAACTTTAAGAGAAAAGAGCCTGAAATAACTGAGTCTACGAATGGCATCAATGGAACATTCAAGAGCTCCAACACGAGGGCAACATTACCTCAATCTGGGTGTTCCTCCGAGATTGTAGAGGAAGCAACTGAATGTAAGCATAGTACCATGGCGGATCTAGTTGTTCCGCTTAGAAATGGGTGTTCTTTGGAGATGTCGAAAGAAGGGCCAATCCAGAGCAGCAATGCCCTTGCCAAGCAAGATATTCCATCGACAAATGGGTTCACTCTAGAGATGGTGAAGGAGCCAATTCAGAGTAGAAATCTCTTGTCAGTCGAGCTAGATGTCGCTTTTTGTTCACTCTGTGAACATCATCTTTTGCCCTTCTTTGGTAAGGCACACGTCGGATATCTTTCTGGAGAGCTAAAATCGGGCTCTATCAGCCCATCCTCTATTTGGGAGGTTGTCAAGGCTCAAAGCCATAAGCTTCAAGTGCAAGAAAGATTGACGAAGGAGATTGCTGAATCACTTATTCATAGGTATTGTCTACAAAGCATTATAGTTGTTTTGGAAGCGAGCCATATTTGTATGGTTTCCAGAGGCGTCGAGAAGTTGGGGAGCAGCACTGTTACAATAGCTATTTTCGGTACTTTTGCTACTGAGGTTAGTGCTAAAGCAGATTTCCTCAATCAGATTGCAAGTCATAATAATAGTAGTAGAAATAGTAAAAGGACTTGGTAGCACCATTGATTCACAAAGGGCTTTTCCCCGCCTCCCTTTGTAGTGAAAAGCATTGCAAATTTTAATTTTTTTTCTCTATTTGATTCAGAAAGTTCATTACTCTCTTTCATTTCAAGGTAAATACATAATGGAGGGCATTATCTCCAAAATGCTTCTTGTTGGGATGTTAGAATATCTTTCGGGAACTGTGTATCATCTGGCTGTATCACGAAAATAAAGAGTCATGTTTTAAAATTTGTATTGATCAAATCCATTCTCATCCCTCCACATTAGGGCTTCATCTTGATTATTTTGTGCATTATGTCGGAGTCTGCAGTGCTGTTATCTCTTGCTTGGGTGTTTTAAGTTCCAATTGTTATATAATCTATTTTGTTGATCTACCAAATGTTTGATGATCATCAGATGCTTGTGTTGCATTACAAGGAAAATCAAGTTGGACAATCTGATTCATGCTGTGATTGTTGAAAGGGAAGAGATTTTAAACTCCTAGCAAGGTTTGGTTCCATGGAGCAGTTGAGATTTGAACAGGAAAAAAAACAAAAACCTTTGCATACATACAGGAAATGGAAGCAAAACCATATGACGAGAAACAAGTTTGGGAACTGTTGGATAAATGTGTTAAAACTGGTATTACAATGAGTTATTCCCTCATTGTGGTGGTATCAACCAAACTGGAGCTAATGTGTCCCTAAAGTGCAGGCAGGCAGCAGATAAATTTAGATGGAATCAACTTTGCAACATCATTGTAAGCCTTAATTTGTAGCTTCTCTTTCTGCTTTTAGCTGTGCAGGCTTTTAAACCTGAGGGGCAGAGCAGATAGATCTAGGTGGAATCAACCTTTTTAAGCCTTGATTTGTAGCATTTAATTCTGCATTACCAAATAAACCATAGAATTTCCTGCTATACTTGTCAATGCAATAAACAACAAAAAAAACTCCTCATCCACATACAGTGAATTAGCATTGAAACATAACCTGGATTAGAAAATGGCTTGCTAGATAATGCAGAACTTCCTGCTTTAACCTAGATCTTTGCTTGAATTTCATTTCAGCTTCTCCATCGATGCGTTCATTTTGATGCAAGAAAATTATGCACACAAAACACAATTTGACGAACAGATGGATTGATCCGGATCAATTCCAATACTCGGATCATGGGTTTGCGTTCATCACACCGATCCCCCTCCACAAACTTAAGCAAGCAAGTGACGCTATCGATCACGACTGCCAAAATCTCAACAGTTCTGTACATCGCATTGTTACGCATTTGCGAACAATCATAACTTTTTTTCGTACCACGAGCGTCAATGGGTGTTCAAGGAATTTTGTGTTGATTATCTATCTATCTGCACATCGTTTTTTAGCAAATAATGAGAATTCTCGCCCTCGATTGGTCAGTCGGGCATGCTATCAAACACCATGGGGAGAACAAAGAAATGTATATTCTCCACTCGACCTTTGCACTTGTCTGGTTTCCGTAAGCTAGAAAAAGAGTCTCTCTACCAAGACTTTGATCCCAAACTGATGAACAAATTGAACAATCAATCAACCATGACCACGAAACTTTACTCATAGGCTTGATTTAATCATGAAAGTAAGAGTTTTTTTTTTTCCCCCTGGTTAAAGTAATGCGAGAAATCGGGTGGATTTTGTGACCCAAAACTGGCATGGCATCCATCCTAATTTTTTCAAGCAAGCAAAATCCGGAAAAAAGCAAACGGAAATTCTCACTACTATCATGGATGAGGATATCTTGACAAATCTTGTGAACCAAACAAGTTTGTTGACATCGTGCACGAGAGAAATCGACAGTGTATCATCTTCCACTTTCGAGCATCCGAACCTTTGTTTTTTGAATACAACACGCCGTCGTAGACCAGCCCAGAAAGGAAGTGAAAGCTTTTCACAGGTCTATGCAGAGTACAGTATGTTGCAGCAGTTATGTTTGTTGGAGGTGGAGCTTACCCTGCTTCCTAGTGGTTTTATAGAAGAAGCTTCATGTGATATATGCCATGGACTTGCTTGAGGGGAGGATCTGTCTCATGAGAAGAGGAAAGATACACTGAAATGCTGAAGAAAAGGGACTAGAGCAGTGTTATTAGACAATGGAAAAACACACAAGCAGCTCAAAACACCAGACATATGCACACCGATTATCTTGTATGCTCAGAATTTTCTTTTAGATATATATCTACGGATCGCCATGGATTCGCTGGCATTGAGCAACACATCTAAACTTGATGAATGCTGAATGAGTGTTTCAAGAAGTGTATGTAGAGAGGTTGGAAAAGAGAGCCAACACAACTCCACCTACCAAGCATTTGGGGCCTGCATTTCATGAACAAAGTGTGGTGTTAAGTAAAGAATCATGCGTGTTAGCTATACATATTATATATATGTAGGTAGAACTGTACCGACATGTGTTCATATGAAGAAGCTATGTCACACCTAAGGAGCATTATTGATCAGAGCGTGAAGGCTCTGTAGAGAAGTCAGTTCAAGCTACATAGGCCAGAAATGCAGCAAGCTTCATTCCCAGATTTCTCACAAGCCAAAAGTACCGAGATTTGGTCTGAGAATAGATTTGAAGTGATAACATTCGGATGGATTGTGGTGCCCTGAAGATTTTCCCAACCAAAAAACTTCCAAAAAATGTTCAAAAATAGTGATATGGATATATAACAGCTTTTGTTTGGCAACCTATCTGGGATAACCATAGGAATGATTCTGATTTATTTTGCAGCCCTTACAAAACCACAAGTCACATTGTTTTATTTACTCTACAATCCCTTATTTCCAAAGATCCCAAAAGAATATACAAAGAAGAAAAGTGTACATGGGCATATGTTTGTTTTGTCCTTTTTTTTTTTCCCTGGTTGTCTAGGGAGGGGGCCAAGTTGATTCTCATATGCAATGAAGCATAGTTCACTGTTGCATATGCAGACCAAAAGATATGGAGGAATTTGCAGAAACAGAACAAAGAAGTGGTCTGATGCAAAGCTCGAAGCTGTCGTGAAGCTCCCGGAACAGGAAGGCTATTATGTGATGTTGCTGTTGCGTCGATCGAATTCCTCCTTGAGAAAGGTCCCGATGCCCTCTTGCTCCAAATTGAGGCATGGTGGTGCCATCAGAGTTGTTGGAGCAGGAATTTCGCGAAAAACCAGTAGAGGGTCCCAAAAAAAAAACAGGTAAACCTTTTTTTTTGTTGTTGTTTTTCCTTGTTTTGCCGTTATGTAGGTAAATGACGGAGAAATATAACGTGTTTTTTTGTTTTAATCTTTTCTGTTTGTTGATAGAGTTTTCAACCAGACATTCCGAAAGGGACGGACTTCCTCCTCTTCATTCTGTTCCTCCTTATTCCATATGTGATGATGATTGATCCCCAGGAGATTGGTCTCGGGCATGGGATCACGGCGCGAAGGGAGCAGTGGAGCTAGTAGAAGCATGGCCATGGAGATGCAAGCTCCTGTCCTTGGGGTGATGATATTTGCACTGCAGACCGTATTTGCACTCTCCGGTCCTCATGTAGTATTGGCATTCAGGCTGCCCTGGGCGCTCTGGATACACTGCCACTGCATCTTCTCGGGAAGCAGCATTAAGGGGAGTAGGAAACCTCACAGTTGCTCCTGATCCTGACACAAAAGACGGCGAGAACACACCCAAGGCCACAGGCTCTTGCTGTTGCGTGGGCCCGTAGATATAGCTTCCTTGTGGCATTGCTTGTTGCTGTCCCTCTGGCATTGCGAAAGGAACCTAGAAGAAACACAACGCAATTCGGAACGAAAATAGGGAAAAAGCTACAGAAATCCACAAATGTCGATCCATACATGCAACCAAAAGAACAGAGTACAAGGAAAAACTACAGAAATGCACAAATATGTACATTCATCCTGTGCATACATACATGTATGCCTACATTCACATATCTGTATCTATATACATACATACACTGTAAATAGAAAACGGAACATAATATAGATAGATAGATAGATAGATAGATAGATAGATAGATATATGCATTGCATATGCGTACATGTATTCCACCTAGAAATGCTTTTTACTCCAATGCAAACAATAGATGCACATATGTATCAATGTCTATGTGTGCATGTACGTGTATATATAATGTGTGTGTGTGTGCGCACAAATATGTAACTAAGTTGTCTATCTACACCCTCTATAATGATGACTTTGACGTGTTACAACATCAGCATTTGCAACATTTGCAACATTTGATAGAAGAAGCATTTTGGCGGAACGACTTACCGGGTAAGGATTCCATGATGGCATGGGAACAGGGGAGGAAGGAATAAAGAAGGAGCCGAAGTTTGGGGAGGGACCAGGGATGCGGGGCGATGGGAAATACGGTGGTCTTGTGGACATAGGCCAACTCGATACACCGGGATACATGTGAGGGATCTGCGTCGGAAAAATGGCAGTTGAACCTAGCACTGGCATCGGGATTTGTACTGGTAAGGGATGGTTGAACTTGCAAGTCATTCCATATTTGCAGCTCCCCGTCCTCAGGTAGTACGCACAATCCTTCTCATCCTTTTAACATTTTTTTTTTTTTTGCACAGACAGAAACAAGAAAACATCACAAAAACAAAATGCCGGGGCATCAGTTGATTTTTCTCGAGTCAATCTTTCCCTGTTTCTTGGGTTTTTAATTCTCCACACATCTTTTTCCTGAAACAAGCCTACTATCTGATTCTGGTGGGGCAAAGTTTTGACACATAGCATTCAAGGGGGTCCAAGAAAGCCATGCAGTTGAAATACTCTTTCGTACCAAGCCCCAAAATGTGAGCTATCCATCTACTTTCACAGCTTCAAAATTTTTCCATTTTTTCTTTTGTGAAATGACTATGCATACTTTGTGTGGCTATATGGGAGCTAGAAGAGGCAACATCAAAGATAAGAAACTGACGCAAATTTGCTAGCTATATCTTTACCGGTCTTAGAGGAAGGTTAAGAGCATTGAGTTGGGGTCCACCAGCTGTTCCAGCCTTGTCATGTGGATGATGGTATTTACACAGTGCTCCGAATTTGCAGGTTCCGGTTTTCAGGTAGTACTGCATACAAGAATGTATCGAACCCGTTTTGTTTTTCGAGCTTGTCATACAGGATTTTCACGTCTGCATCGAGCTAGAACATGAACTCGACAAGCAAATGAAATCCACTTACCTGACATTCTGGTTGCTCTGGTCTCTCAGGATATTCTGCTCTGCCTTGATTCGCTACGAACTGCACAGTACATAAGAGGCTTTTCATGGCCAAAACACACATTGCATCGGTATAGATGTGGCATCGGTACAATCTCGCACACAAGGTGAGGGCATCCATTACTGTGACCATCAATCTCTTTTATGATCATCCCCCCTCCCATCAGACATGCATATATGCTAGATACACTCGTGCATGTAAGTAACAACGCAAATGCATATGCATATACATGCAAGCACGCATTAACGATTTGCATTAAGAGTGCAAAACGGTACCAAAAAATAAAAAATTCAACGAATCAACACAGAACTTCAGCCGCCACATCTTAAAATCAAATTGCCAGAATCTTCCAATGCACACATTTGAAAGAGTCGGCCATCGAAGTAGCAAAATGTTTCTTCTCTCGGCTAAAATGGATTCGGTAGGGGAAAATGCGGCAGCTATGGGTTTCGAGTTTCGTAGCTAGATCCATCACGGCGGAGAATGCAGCCCTGTTTGCTCGCAGATACAAACGTAGATATGCTCACATGGCTATGCGAAACACACTTTGCACACATCGATATAGAAATAAGCTTGATAAGTTGTACATACACTCGCATGTAGATATGCTCCTAGAATTCACATGCATAAGTACAATTGCATACAAACACACGGATCCAACACATAGATGCACCGAAACATGCATGCATGCATGCCTGGATACATTGGCTAGCACACATTGGTACACTCAATACACACTTGATGAACAATCACATATAGATACACGCATATCTCCTACACGCACATTAGCTAAAAGTGCATACAAACATGTAGACACATCGATGCACTCACATACACATAGATTTAGTCACATGCACATAGATACACTCATCGCATACACTCATAGATAGTTGCATAGACACATGGATACAATCGCATAAATCCACTTACATGTGGACGAGGCCTGGGAGGATGGTTATATTTACAATTTGCCCCGAAACCACAAGCTCCCGTTCGCATGTAAAATGTGCAGTCGGGCTCATCAGGACGCTCCGGATAATACACCTTGGGCTCCATTGAGAAGCCTTCCAGCTGCCCACGAAGAGACATCAGCCGCATTGCCTCTACACATATAAATTTCACAAGGAATTCCTTCAAAAAATCCTTCCAGTAAACCCAAGAAAAACCTAAACATTTTGATGGCTGTATTAAACCAAACAAAGGGAGGAAAAAAAAAATCCTAGAACGAGCATGTATATGTACAGATTTCATCAGCAAAAAAAAAAACTTTGTAAGAATGAGCATGACAAAGCAAAACAAAAGATACAGCTTTCTTTTTTGCAGATGGGGATCATGATCCATGGTCGAGATCCAGGTGTAAGGTGGGGGGAAGATACAAAAGTTCAGGATCTTCTCCAGAGAAATAGTACCCTAGCACAAAACCCATACCATTTCTCTTAACTGAGACAGTAAGGCCCATCAAGAAAAGGCTCCCCCACCAAAAACACATTGGACCAGGGATTAGGAAAAAAAGCAGTGTGAGGCTAGAGCCAGGTTAGGGTCAAGGAAGGGGGGGGGGGGCAGGGTTGGAACTAGGTTTGGGGCTGGTGGGTTCAAAAGCTAGCTTAGCCCTTTCAGGTTCAAATTTGGTGGATATCTCTCGATTTTACCTTCTAATCCGGTCCCTGGAGAGGGGAAGGGGGAGAGCTGCAGAGGCCATGGGGGGTGATGGTGCTGCTGGAGAGGGATCAAAGGAGGAGCAGAGGTGGAGGAAGAATCATGGGCGGTGTAGGAGCCAGTGATGGTGGTGGTGGTGGTGGTGGTGGTGGTGGTGGTGGTGCTAGGGGTCATGTATTCCATGTCAGAGACATGGAATCAAGAGAGGGTGTGGGGATTGGGGGAGAAGAAGATGTCTGCAGGAAGATGCAGGGAAAGGAAGGAAGGAAGCAAGCAAGCAAGCAAAAGGAAGCAAAAATGGAGATGGTGGAAGGAAAGGAAGGAGTGTGGAGAGCTTCTTGCAGAAACAGAGCAAGTTCTGTCTGTGCTTCTGTTTAACAAAATAAAGTGCTTCCCAAAAGACACCATTTGGGGAAGAAGAAGAAGAAGAAGAAGAAGAAGAAGAAGCAGAACAGAGCCATTTTTATTTTATTTATTTATTATTTATTATTTATTTATTTATTCATTATTCTTATTTATTTATTTATTATTTACTCTTATTTATCTATTATTTACTCTTATTTATTTATTCTTAACTATTTACTTATTTATTTATTCTTACTTATTATTTATTTGCTATTCATTTATTCCTAATTAATGATTTATTATTTATTATTTATTATTGATTTATTCTTAATTATTTATTTATGGTGTATTATTTATTATTCTTATTTATTATATTATTTTTATTTATTTACTCTTAATTTATATATTTGTTTGTTATGTTAACTATTTCTCTATCTATCTTTTTTTTGCTTCTTTTTTTTATAAATTCCTCCTCGATTTATTAATTTATAAATTGCTTGATTGCTTTTTCTATTTCCTCCAATATTTTCTTTGCTGCCTAAAAAAATCTCCCCATTTTAGTTACTAAATAATGGAGCTTTTTTATTCATAAATTCTGTGCTCTAATAATACAATTTTATTTATTTTTTTGCTACTGCTATTATTATTATTACTGCTGAAAATATATGAGCTTATTACTGTATTATCAAACTATTTTTGAGCCAATTTTTTTCCTTCTTTGTTTTCTTTTTTCCCTTTCTTGTTCTCCATTTTTTTAATAATCGGCGTTTAATCTATTTTTTATTTTATTTTTCCGATTTCTGAGACGAGGCAAAAAATAAATAAATGTATGCACACATGTACAATTCAGAATAAAATCGATGTTATTTATTTATTTATTTATTTATTTGTGTTTATTTCATTTAAAAAAGAGCCGCTTTTTTTCTCCCTTTTTTTTTGGCCCCTCACATTTTCCACACTCCACACAAAAAAGAAAAGAGGGGAAAAAAAAAACAAAAAAAAGAAAAGAGGGAGAAAATAAAGCGGCAAAAAAGCGAGCGAGATTGAAAAAATAAAGCTAAAAGAAAATGGAACCAAAAAAAAAAGCACAACCGTGGTTTTTCCATAAACCGCTTTTAAGAAGCAAGGGCCAAAAAAAACCACCAGTGGTTTTGCTTTTCCTTTGCTTTCTGCTTTTTTCCCTTTTCTTTCTGCTTTTTTCCTTTGTGCTTTCTGGCATATGCCCTAAAGCATTTGCTTTTTGCTTTCTCTGCTTTTTGCTTTCTCTGCATCTTCTTTGTTTCACTTCCTGAACTTGTTTTTCCAGGCAACTCTGTGGAATTCTCGAGGGGGGCCAATTCCCAAACTTGCTGAATTTGGCGGTGATTGATTGAAATCCTTTGTGGCAAGGGGTGATGCTGATGGCTTTGCAGTTCAGACTTGGATTAGCTATTGCCGATGTTTGATATCAACTTCCTTGTTGAGTAGCATTCGCAACAGGAGACATTGCCTTTTTTAGCTACGAATTTTGAGCAGGTATTGCCCCAGATATAGGCTGTTTTGCCCTTGCTCTGGTAATAGTGGGCAATCCATCACAAAGAATGCAATCGAAAATGAAATGAATCGATGAAAATCGGCGGGTTCAAACGATCCGGGGTATCGATCGTAGTAGCGACAGAGGAGTTGCCACTATGGGCTGGATCGATGCCCCTAGATGTCGGTGGCTCAAGATCCAGAAGCTAGCAATTTGGCACGAGCTTTCCAAGCAACCTTTTTGGAGGTCGATCTGATCGGCCTGTGACACCTTTATGATTCGATCAAGTGATGTTGAACATCGATATGCATGGATCAGGAGCACACGATGATACGAGATGAGAGATGAGAAAACCCCATGTTGTGCAGGTTACAGTTATGAGATTCAACTTGCTACTTATGGTTCCACGATTAGTTAGTATCGTTGTTCGCTATCCTTGGTTTGTGACCAAGCTGAGCATATGCTTGATGATGCGTAAGTAGATGACATCCTAGACAGAAACCTTTTACAGTTTCAATAACAATCTAGAAGTTTTTGGACATTTGTGGTTTGTATATCTATTGTATGAAATGTAGACACACTATTAATGTGACATGTCTTTTTATTTCTATCATTTATGCTCAAGGTTTGCCTTGGAAATTTTTGAACTGATTGTGTAGATTTTGCAATCTCTTTAAAGTTGTAAAAGTTTTTCAAAGTTTTTTGTCAATGCGTATGCTACCTTTGAGATGTGAATATATATATATATATATATCGTAGAGTTATATAATACAATTGTAGATTACTATACTTTAAGACTCAAGGCTTTGGTAAACTTAGAATAACTTTTGTGTATACAACTATTGTCATGGAAAGGTTAAATGAAACTTTTATGTCTCATTGTTTGTGTTCCTACCATTCGAGGACGGATGACACTCTATGGCTTGTGTACTCGTGTAAGTGTAAAGTTATAATTTGCACTTAGCCTCTGTGTGTTTTTAATACCAAATGGAAGATAGTTAAAAAAAAAGTATTAAGAATCGGAAAGAACGACCCCTTTCCCTTAAATCTAAAAAATTTTAACTTACGTAGGCGAGCTACATCTGAATCTTTTTCTAGACTATTATATTGACCCTTCAAGGTATATTGGCAAGGCATCAAAGCTTGTAAATGTGAAAGTATTTTTAGATCAAAGGCAATGACACAGTACAAAGACTATGAAAGCATGACCAATAACAGGCTAAGAAGAACATTGTTTCTTTGCTCGTGAGAAAATAAATCAGAATTAAAGCTTGAGGTGTGGAAACAAAAAAAGTCAAGAGAAGAAAAATCGATCTCCATAGAGTAGTCAAAATAAAAGGCTCACAATCAATCTCCATAGAGTAGTCGGAATAAAAGGCTCGTATTTTCCTCGTGTGGCAGCCAAATTTGGATGCAATAGAAAGTAAAAGAGCTTAATGTTTTCGTCCATTTTATGATTCTAAAGTTAGAAGGGTAGACATTCACCATTACAAGTCCAGTGTTCTTCAATTGAACTGGTTAGATATTCACGACTATCTTCAGGTCCTTCCACTGTTTAAAGTAGTGCTAGGTGAATTCTAGTTTATGATTAGAGACAAGTTAGTTGCCCGATGTTGCTATCGTGACTCAAGTCAACTTCAATTCCTTGTTTCAATGGCTCGACTAGACTTCAATTCAAATTTATACGTCCTCTGTCTTGTCTTTTGATTTGTTTTATCTTTGTTTGTATATTTCTCGCAGTTTTAGTTGTTATGTAACAAGATTAAGAGAGCAAACAAGTGCAAGAGAGAGTGAGAGAGAAAGAGAATAATTTCGTTGATGAGCTCTGGAAAGTATCTTATTGTCAAGCACACACCGACTGATTGCAACAAAGAATGGATGGCGGCATGGAGCAACAAAACGAACTACGAAAGACAAGGCTATGAATTAAGTAAGGTAGAAGCGACACGAGAGCATAGAAACAGAGATGACAAAGAACAAGATATGCCTAGGATATAACGAATCAAGGAGGTTACAAGAATTGATAGCATAAGATCAAGTACTTTATACATATGAATCTTGTGGAGTCGTCTGGATTGTTTCAGGAGAAATTAACATATCCTTGGCGCTCGCTAAAACTTTACAGAGAAATGCTATTACACGCGATAAATACAACGCTTATATAAAGATGGTTGAGTATCGTGCTGTGTTGAGTTGAGGTTCCAAATTCGATCCTCAAGGTATATCTCTTATGTCACTATATCGTAATGTCGATTATGTCCCTTTTTCAGAGCGTAGGATGAAGTATTAACACACGAGAATTCAACATAGGTTGTCCGAGGTTTAGCAAGCGAAACAACTTGGATCAGCAAGTGGACACGGCTCAGAGAGGTGCGTCGGGGTGCTGAGCTAACTCATGGTTAGTTACCTAACCACACGATCACCGTAACTAACAATTAAAACTCGCGTCGCTGTATTTTCTAGTAAACTGATCGTGCAGTATAGGTTAAATTCTGCTCGATGGGATCTTGTGCGCTCCTCAATGTTGATGCCGCCCAATCCAGATCACGTATTGCATACTGTAACGCGATCAAGCACGGGGTCTAAAACCAATAACGGCCGACGTCTTCTTGCTGTGAAACGACGTTTAACGCTGCTCCCGCCATCTTCCTCTGCCCGATCCATGTCGAAAGCTTGCGCTAATCACCCTCCTCTTGCGCAGAGAGGTCGCGAAAGCGAATTACCGCCAGTCAAATCGACGAAATCGTGGAAGAGCGGGGAGATCTGGAACGAACGCAAAATGCAGATTTCGGCATGTTCAGCTGTGTTTGTCGAGGGCGAGAAGGGGCAGGGGTGGAGCAAGGAGCAGGGGTCCGATCGGCGAGCCGATCGAACGGTCGGATCGGGCGCGAAAAACGCGTCCGGGCTCGAATCCGACCGTTCGATTGCAGGAGGAGAAATCACAGAGGAAACACAGAAACACAGTTTCAAGATCCCCCCTCAAGAAGCACAAGGGCTTCTTCTCCTAAGGGGGAGAATTACCAAAGGGGCGAAATCCGACGGCCGGATCGCCATCGGACGGCGCACATTCAAAAGGGGGGAGAAAGTGGCCCTCGATCCGGATCGAGGCCCATCCCACCAATCCCCGCCCGCCACGTCAGCCGTGCCCCACCTTATAAATAAGCCAGACTTCCGGTTGCGCGCTTTCTGTCTGTTCGTGTTTTCCGACGACTCCAAGAACCACCATCGCTGCTAACCCTAACCCTAACCCTAGCCCTAACCCTGAGGGCTCGCAGAGACCCGGCAGCAAGTTCTTCCTCCCTTGCTTTGCTCGCGCTATGGCTGCTGCAGACGTCGGTGCCGCGCTCGCTGCCCCCTCCGAGGGCGTCGGTGAAGCTAAGGCCGATGATGCTAAGGTCGCCAAGAAGGCCAAATCCTCCGCTGCCAAGGCGAAGAAGCCTTCCCGTCCCAGACCTCCCTCTGCTCACCCTACGTACCTTGAGGTCGGTGTTCATCTCTCTCTCTCTCTCTCTCTCTCTCTCTCTCTCTCTCTCTCTCTCTCTCTCTCTCTCTCTCTCTCTCTCTCT
>JBBBWG010030298.1:44566-49374 GCA_037176905.1 Azolla pinnata | reverse complement strand
TCTCTCTCTCTCTCTCTCTCTCTCTCTCTCTCTCTCTCTCTCTCTCTCTCTCTCTCTCTCTCTCTCTCTCTCCCTTTGTTATCTAACCAGCTATATGTTTGTAGGCATTGCTCATTGAGGAAGCCAAAAACAAGGCCATAGATCTGGCTTCCAAACCTGCAGGTGAAGGAACACCGACTACGAATTTCAGGCCACTTTTCAGCAAAATCACGGCGACATTCTGAACCCGTTTCTTCTCAGTGCAATTTTAAGTATATCATTCGACCCAAAAGCCATGATCCAATAGAGGTTAATCCTGCCAGTATTAACTTGTACGTTTGAAGAGGATTAGAGGCATGAATCCTTTTTTTTATCATCTATGAAGCAAAAGAGAGAGAGAGAGAGAGAGAGAGAGAGAGAGAGAGAGATGCACCACACTGGTTTTATCTATGGATTGGATAGTACCTGGGGCAATGAACAAGCACTACCTCTCCAACTTTAGAAAGAAAAAGCCAGTTTGTAATATTAAACTATGATATTGATGCAATATTTTGCTCAATAATCTAATATTCAATCAGTAACCTCCTCATTTTCCTGGAACATCATCATGTATGCCCATTGATGAGGAGCATTTTTCTTGCTTGGATTCCAATTTCCATCGTGCAAACTATTGATGCAAAATGACCACCAGACTTTGATATGGATCACTACATTTTGACAATGGATTGCATTTTGACAACCCACAACAGTCATGCAAATGATTTGTATTGGTCTTAAAAGTGTGATCTGAGATCAACACTTATTTTTGACATAAAATCAAGTGCGCTTACACTTACAGCTAAAAAGCAAGCTTTTCACCAAAATTTTGCATTCTGAAAACTTAGATAAAAACAAGGGTTGACTGAAAGCATCTCATTTCCAGAATTTGCAAGTACAATCTTTTAGATGCAGATATTCAGAAATGCATTTCTCATATCAATGAACGGAGTGCCATTTCTTCCTACGTGAAAATCTCAATTACCATGACTTCTCATGGTAGACCTAAGACTCTCCAGAAATGTTTCTTTTCCATAGAAGCACTCTAAGATGCATATATCGATTGCAAATTATATACTATGCAGTAGGTCGTCTTAAGAGAGCAACCAAGCTTATCCCAATCACAACAGCAGCTCCAGCCACAGCTGCAGTGTAGGCAGTTGAGGGTCCCCAGCTCGGTTGCTTCAGAGCATTTAGTTCCATAGCTCTATGTTGAAAATCTGTATCATGTCGAAATTCTCGAGGAGTGTCTATTTTCATCGCTCCTTGAGAGTAATTCAAATGCAGCTTCAGAACCTGCAACGGTTAAAGTTTCATGACATTATCTTTAGGCTTGTAACAAAAATGAAGTCCTTAAACTCTTCTTGTCTATGCGTATGGATCCTCTCAGTCAACCAAGTGTTGCCAACATCTAGCTTAACATGATGTAGTTCCAATTTTCATGGTAATCATGTCTCTGCTTTTATTCCCACTAAGGGCTAAACAACTTGAACTGGTAATACACATAATACCTTTGCACCTGATGATCTTGCATAACTTATTGCATTTATGAGATCGTTGTCCGTGGATAGGATTACATGATCACCTTCATCATCTTCATACTGCATATGCCAAGGTCAATCACAAAAATCATTTGGGACTTAATTAAAACCAACAGTTGAAAAGAAAAGCATTACCATTACGTGCGGTGATTTACTGACATCAAAATCATCTCCAAGCCTCTGTGCTACTGTAGAAATCAGTTCTGTCAAGCTCTCAGTTCCTAAAAGTTCGAAAATTTCCATACAAAGTTACATAAGGATGTAAGGTGGTGACACTATCAAAATATCAGTATTTTAGAGTAGGCATACCACAATTGAATCGATGAACACTGCCTTTGGAATCTTCTACTTTGAAAGCAAATGAGCTTCCCAAGCCTAGTGTTGGATACTTCAGATGATCAGGTACCACACTTTCAGCATACGACTTTGTCACTGAAATATCACTGTTTAGAATGGCCATGTTACAAGAAGTCAATTGTATGAAGGACATCAGTCTATAAATTTCAAGCGTTTTCAAAAACTTGAGATAACTAGAACCTTTGACTGTCATCCTCGTCTTCTAGAGGTTCAGATGCAACAGCTGAATCCCAAAACCTCTGCATCATTGTGCTTGTCAGATCAGTGTTCCCCTCAAAATTGCCAACCTACATCACCAGGCATGCACAGAAGTTCTCTTGGTGAGAATTCCGCTCGTATCTGAACAGAGGTCTAAAACATCAAATTTCTTTACTGTTGCAACAGCAGCATGTGTCAACTGTAGAACATCCAGACAGGCAACGATGCAACCCTCTGCAACCATCAGCAAGAAAAATTCAAATACAAAAGGATGATTTCTTTTGAAGAAAGCCACTTGCTCTTAGTAAACAATTTGGTCATTTCTACCTCGATCAATGACAGGCAAGTGAAGGAATTTCCCATCATGCATGACATGCAAAGCATCTACAATGCTGGTATCAACTGTGGCGCACTCTGGATTCCGTGTCATGACCTATAACAAAAGCGTTGTTAGGACACTTCAGACATAATCTGGAGAGGAAAGAAGCACAATAAAACAAATCACATACCTTCTCAACCAATGTGGACTCCGGTGAAAGTTTCTGGGCAATCACTCGCATTAGAACATCCTTTGACCTGAGACCACACCCTACTATTCAAATTTGAAGGCAGATTGTCGACAAATTCATGCTACGACTTATGAGAACTGGACTGAGATTCATCAATTGTAGGGTAGAGAGTTTACGTAAGGATCCCTTGAGGCTTATTACTGGGACTTGTGATGATTACTGAGCTGACACGAAGATCACGCATTTTCTTTGTAGCCACATGAACTGTATCAGATGGAAGAACAGTTGCCACTCTGCAAACACACAGGCTTTTAGAAAAAGATCATTATCAAAGGGACTAACCCACACCAACTGTTTCTAAGTTGAGTCTTACTTTGAGTTCTCTGTTATAATGGATCCTATTGAAGGACGGAACATCTTCTCACGAAGCACCTCTATAAAGTTTGCAGATGCTACAATGCATTACAGTGAGAAATTTTCAAAAACATGGGCCAGAGAAGCATAATCCACCTTAATGTCTTTCTACCTTACTTAATTACCAGAAGCAGCATTCCCCCATTGTTGTTCTACACCTTGAACTGCAGCAGCAATGGCATCCCCTTTCTCGGCAGTTTTTTCCATTCTAGCAATGGCATCATACAAACACTTGGCAATGTCTAGAAGTGCGATCACTTCCCCATTTTCAACCACGGGAAGATGACGAAATTTACCTGCAATCAGAAGTTTGTTATTCATCCAGGAATCCCATTAAGCTTATGTCATAACATGCCTTTTAAGTTCCTTCTAACCTTTGACCATCTTCTGCAATGCATCAACAGCCAATGTGTCGCTTGTGACAAATAGCGGATTTTTTGTCATGACTTTGGAGACAAGAGTGTCCTCAGGTTTTAATCCTTCTGCAATGACCCTTGTTACTAGATCCTGCATCATGCTTTAGGGTGTCAAAATCTTTCGATAAGAAGCTACAAAAATATTTACGAGGTAGAAAGCAAGAAAAGCCCATGTCCAGCATTTGTTAAATTCATTTTGATCTGAAGTTCAAAATTTTACGTGTCAACGTGCATATAATCAACATATACAGGTTATTTGAGCATACAAGTATGAAAAGGAGTCTCTGCAATGTAGAAATACAAGGCATAATGCTTATGACGGTGCATTTGATACCTTGTCGGTTATAATACCACACAACAAGGCACTTGCATCAGTCAGGAGTGCAGCATCAACACGACGAGTTGCCATGCGTTGACAAGCATTCAACACAGTCATTCCCTCAGAAATGGTTAGTGCTTTTGATAATCTCAACCTTTTTACAGTGCGTTCCCCTGATGTAGACCTTACAGAAGCAAGAGAAGAACAGTTGAAGTATTAAGACTTGGTAACAAATAAAAGATCTGAAAAATTACTTTATGTTATGAATTCAGCTGAGCTTACAGTAGCAAGACAAAAGTAGTTGAAGATTAAGACTTGGTAACAGATAAAAAATCTGAAAACCTACTTTATGCTATGATTTTAGATGCTTTAAGATCGCCTACCTTACAGCTGATCAAATCAGGCAGAAAAGAAACCAGATAAATAGTCCTTCAAATATAATTTGTATCTATGGCTTTTTTACTTACATCTGATGTCATGAAATCAGGAATTTTTTTGAACTTAAATTAGAGGATAATAACATACTCCATCCAACTCGTCAAAAAAATGGACATTTGTTTAAATGTGTTTGGATCTCATCTCTACCTTAAGTATGCAGGGATGACCGTGGATGTTAGAGAAATTTTACAGAACAAAACATAAACCAGTTTGGAGATTAACAACTTAGATTTGATATACAAGAATAGCCTCTGACAGTAACCAAACTAGATGTAAAAGAGAAAATATGCCGGGAAAACCCCTCGAAACAATTGATTTGATGAACAAATTAAAACGACGAATTTTAAGTTGAATGTCTCTACACAATGTACGATGGCAATATCAAGACTTCCAGCAAAAGTTTATGATACCATCAGATACTAATCAATGGAAAGAGAAACATAATCAGTAATCGACATTGGTAAATTTGAGGTAACAAAAAGTGGCATTTTCCCTTGATCAAGAAAAAATCACCCAGTTAGGAGAGAAATACTTCCATTACTGATAAATATTACTCTTTGTTTCTTGAATCCACAGTGACATGCATCAGATACGACTAGCG